>CM076578.1:1970972096-1971270756 GCA_034641835.2 Pinus albicaulis
TGGATACAAAATTCAATACCGATTTTGTTAAAATCTTGAAATTTCCATGATTTTAAGAGCAAAAAAACATTCTTGTTGAATTCTGACTTTTTGTCTTGTACTTTGCTGAGATCTGATCATGTGTATCAACTTCATTCAAAAGAAACATCATTACTTTCAACTTCATGTCAGATTCATTAATGTCACTCTTTCTTCTATTATGTATCTGAATAGCGTGACCTTCTGTCCATCGTCGACCATTATTGTAATTGCCATAGATCATATTCCTCTTACCATCACTGTGTTATTTCTGGTAGGAGTTATGTAGAGTGTCTATACAGAAGCGATTGATATTACTACTAATTCACTTTGTCTTATTACCATGCATCATAGATTAGAGGTTACAGCATAAAGTGATGTCTATATAATGGTGCTTCAGATTATATAACGATGCCATCACTTTGATACTAAAAAAAATTGCAACTATATGATATAGGAAGAAAGCTGCCACTCAGAATTATGAATTATTGAGATTATAGGTAACGAAGGTGATATACGGTCATCACAAAAGTACACGAGCGAGCTGGCGAAGTCGGTGAGCCATTGAGAGGATATATGAAGCACAGGAATATATGTACGTGATCTGTTCGGAATGTATGTGACTCGAGTGTGAGATCCATGAGATGCGATCCACTACAGAGTATAGTGACGCTTGACCCGACGATTAGAGTGAAACCAACCATACGAGATTATACTCTCGTGTACATTTAAGTAATTGAGTGATGAATAGAGCTACAGGAATATTGCGAGCCATCAAAGTACATGATATTTAGAGTAAATAATGCATATTTTTAGTCACATTGTATTCCATCGAATCGCATGAATAAGGCGTGAACCATTTTTAGAGTGTGTGAAACCCAAAAGAAAGATCTTGTAGGACATGCGAGATCCATAAAGTATGCAATTCATAAAAGTACAATCCACTGTCATTGTTATCAAGCCATGGTGAACTTCCATGAGCTTCAATATAGAATTAAAATTCTGTGTGTGAACCACAGTGATGTCAAAGAAAATTGATGTCCCAATTATACAGTGTGATGCACAAAACTGAATAATAAAAATGTGGTTCATAATTCCGAGTCAGGTGCGAGAATATATTTTTAGTCAATAAATAACCAGAGATAGGTTGATACGTGTAGCAGAGCAATGCCACACAAATGGATTTTGTTTCATATTTCATTACCGAACCACATGAAGTCATTCGATTCACTATTAATGTGAGTCACAAATCACAAACTAGATGTGAGTCTTTGATTACATATGCAACTTATTATACAAGCTCTGTGAGCTACGAGTATAGGAGAGTCACCATAAAACAAGCGACTTATGTATAAATATCTGAGGCATAGATCCTCAAGTCACCAAGGATTATAAACAAGTCACAACACGAATCATATAAGTCACTATGATACAAATTTTGATTCCCTTGGATGTTGCAAACTTCATGATTGTTATCAAAGATGCCAACAAAAGGTGATCTTCAAACCTTTGTAAACAAACTTTGTTATGATACCATGTTGGAATAGATTTTCCTTTTCTATAATAATTGCTTGTGAAATTTGTTGGATTTTTATTCATTTATTTATGTTCTTCTTCATCAAATATTTATCAAATGTAAAACATGAAGATCACAATACACAAGATATAGGCTCCAAGCCAAGGCAAAACCCCTCCAAGGGGAAAACCCAAAAAAAAACTCTTCTTATAAAATCAAAGAAAAGTGAGATATCCAATACCCATGACCATAAAAACTTCACCCTCTAGATGCCAAGTCAAACCCTACTTTAGCACAACAAATCCATCATCAAGAGACTAGCAACAAGAGATGTATCAAGGCAAAACTTCCACAAACTTTAAGCTCAAGAAGAGACTCCTTCTCTCATACTTTCACCTTCCTCTTCATCTCCATCCTATCTGAGATATTTCAAACCAAAAACATCCAAGTGTGCATGTCCAAATGAGCTCCATCTTACCTCTAGTTATATTGTTTAGAGGGGTGTGAATAGACATGTCCATTGGGACAGGGCGGACTTGGCACCTAGATGGGTTTTTGACCCAAAATTACATATCTAAAAATTCTTTTTGTTTTTCTTTACAATAGGTCCAAATAGGACTTTGACTCTTTGATTCAAGAAAACTTAGAAGCATGAAGAACATACTTAACTAATAAAATAATAATTTCTTTAGCATGAAACCAATGATAGAAAATTAATATTTCTTTTTCTTCTTTTGCATTTTTCATAAAATATATAATGACATAAGTACAATGACAATTATGAAGACTAAACCAAGTTACATTTTCCAACACTCTCAACAAGAGGGAATTGATTATGAAGAAATTTTTTCTCCAAAAGTCATGAACACTACAATTAGATCTCTCATCTCTATTGCAACTAATTTGGGATGGAACATACCTCAAATGGACGTAAAGACAACATTTTTAATGGCACAATTGATGAAGAAGTCCACATTGAGTAGCCTCAAGGATTTGAACTACATGGAAAATAAACTCATGTTTGCATGCTAAAGAAGGCTATATATGGCTTAAAACAAGCCCCTAGGGCATGGTATGCCAGAATGGATGCTTATCTATTAAGACTTGGTTTCATCAAAAGTATCACAGATCCAAATATCTACATCAAGGTGGTAAATAATGAGCCCATAATCATATTACTTTATGTGGATGACTTACTGATAACAGGTATGGAGCATCGTATTCGTCAATGCAAGAAGGAACTAGCAGTTGAATTTGATATGAAAGATCGACTAATGCACTATTATCGAGGACTCAAATTTTGGTAGAAACCTAGTGAGATTTATCTTGGTCAAGGAAAATATATGATCAAGATCTTGCAAAAATTTGAAATGATGGACAGTAAACCTATGATAACACCTATGATCATCAATTTGAAGAAGCTAAGGAGTTCAAATTCAAGTTTTGTTGATCTAACAATCTACCGACATTTGCATTATGGGAATTTTGAGGTTTAAAATGGGTCTCCTAAGGAAATAATAAAATAATATTTATGAATTTGCAATTCACTTTTTTCACTACAATCCATGTAACCATAGTTAAATTCAATTCAAAAGTTATACCAAAATAAAATTAATAAAAAAAATTGTATTGATGTGACTCTAAATAATAATGTGTTTTTTAAGAAAAAGTCATTATCATTGAACAACTAATGCATTTGTCATTTATACTTAAATAAATTAAATTAAAATATAAATATAAATTCATAAATTCTTAATTATATAAAATGCTATTATTTAAATTCTATAATAACATGTAATTAATATACTATATAAAACTAATATAATATAATATAATAAATTATTTTATGTATGAATTTTATATTAAATGTTAAATTGATTTGATTTATAACATAAGAAGAAATAATATATAATATAAAAATGATATAATATATATTTCATAACATTTAGATTATTTTTCATAATATTATATATAATAATATATAATATTAATTAGGCCAATAGGCCTATTTTTTGAATCAGTACGTTTTTGGGTTTCGTCAACACTTTTTGTCTCGCGCTGACATCTGTGCACAAATGTTAGACCCACTTGTCTTCTCTCTCTTTGACATTTGTCTGCACCATTTTTATTAGGCCGATAAAGCTTTTCAACAATGTCTGTTTGAATTCTTCATGCCATTTATGGCCGTGAACGTGAATCTTATTGTGCACGATTGCACCCAAAACTGCCAATCCCGAATTTCTGGTTGATTTCTCCGGTTTGAGCTGGGCCACCAGTCTGAGTTTGTTGAGATAGAATCCAATATCGTTTCCCTTCAAGAACAAGAACTCCAGTGTCATATGAAGGTGCGAGGATTCCTTGGGCTTAGCTGCGAGCTTCATGGCCGGGGCTTTAGCTCTTATAGGCTTGGCCGCCTTGGGCTTCACACGCTTCTTTAGCTCCTCCAAAAGCTTGAAGGAGTTCTTTACCTTGGTGAGCTTGCCAGATCTGGCAAGATTTCTCAGCTGAACTGCTAGCAGCTTCTTGAAATTGGCAGGGAGTTGGGATTGTTACTTGCTGCCAATATAGGCAGCTATTGCATACTGGCTAGACCCGGTTCTCTCCTTCAAAGAAGTAATCGCCTCTGTTCTCATCTGCAAAAAAGGGGGAAATTAAGGCCCCTGCATTCAAAATCTTATGTGGGAAAAAAAATTCAGAGGCCAAGAATTGAAACCTGAAAATATGTGAGATGATAAGGTAGCGGTCTCGATCCGTTGGAAGCCTTCGGCTTATTTTCTTTGACATAATTGCTAACTACAGGCTTTGCAGTTGTCTGCGTTGAAGCCATTGTTAAAACCACCAAATTGCTCAGGAACTACAAAAGAAATTGATACCAAGAAAAGAAAAAAGAAAAAGATCCTCCCAGACAAATGAAAACTGAGCAGACAAATATTGAGAAAAAAACTTTTGGAATAATTGAAAATTGATCGTTATTGCTAGTCATATATAGAGGGGCAGGCGAGGGCAACTAGAGATGCTCACTGGCCCTTGGGCGGGCGGCACGTCAAGGGCTTATTTTTCTGCCATGCAGTTGATCTGACGGTCATGAGTGGCCCGTCCATCCTCCCACGGATCGAGTTTTCAAAGAGGAATTCGTTGTTGGCCTTCTGAAATTCTCTGCAAGAAATCTCACGGTACTCCACGAAATCTTACTTTTTACATTTACTATTTTAAATAAATCATTTGATTATTAAAAAGGTAACATCTTAAATTTGGGTTGGTTTGGTGCCTAGAAGCAGATATACTTTTCCTATGCAAGGAAGTGAACGTTTCTTTAGCATGAGAAGTGTACTTGTTTCTTTACGGTGATGATCTTTATTTTTTTCTTTGATTTTGACTAAAAGTATTTTTTTCTTTTAATTATCTTTGCAATGAAACAATTTTACTTATAAAAATAATTTTAATTAATTAAATGTAAATACAAACTTTTAAAGAAAAACAAAATATAAAATTGAAATTCGTTTTCTCGTATTTTTTTTTTCTTAAAATTTCTTTTTTTTCATAATTTTTTTTTCTTTAATGTTTTTTTTTTCAATTAATATATTAATTTTAAAAAGTAGTGTCAATGTTATTTTTCTTTTTTTTCATTTTAATGAACAATGTTATTTTTGCTAATTTCAAAAAGTAATGTCAATGTTATTTTTGCTATCTCTTTTTTCATTTTTAATGAACAATCCATTTCTAGCAGGAACACGTTGTTGCTTATTGACATCTTGCTCACCATATACAGTTTTAGAGAGCGCAAACATTCTCTCCTTACATGCATCTTTAAATCAAAATTGTGTCTCTGTCATTTTCTTCATTGTTGCTGCTTATGCCCTCTTGAAGCTCCTAATATTTTAAAGTGTTATTCATCTTGAGTAGAACATTTTTAAAAGGGGAATTAAACCAGACGAGATTGATCTTAACAAACCAAATTTTATGAGATGAAAATACATAATATTAATGGATCCCTCACTCACTGCACATGGTAGACATAGATCTAGGCTCATTGTAAAATTTATCATATTTTTCTAATTTGATATAAGAGCAGGTCTTTGTGCCTACTTGCTTGCAAAAGACCCAATCGTTGGGTTGACTCCCTTGCACAACGACCCAAAGAAATAAAATATTGTGAACCCCATTACTAACTAGTGTATTAGAGTGAAATTGATTCTTTGTTAAGAGTGGACTATATTGTGTTCATAGTAGAATGCTTATTGAGAGAATTAGAGATTTAAATTAGATTTATGAGATTCAGACTCGTGATTTAGCATTCATTGATGTTGTTAACAAAGTATCATAATTGCCATTTTATCCTTAAGCCAAGAATCTATTGCTACATCGCCTCAAACTAATGGAATGTACAAAAAAAATAGGTGGAAACTTGGTGAAGGCCACTCAATTTTGAAATTAATAATACATTGTCTTCATTTACAAAAATTACAAATAAATTTCTAAACGAGATAATCATCAATAATAGGGAATACAAATGAAAATAATAATACAACATGTATTTTCAATGTCACCATATCAAACATAGGCAAAAAAATAAATTAAATTCCCACAACATATAATGCCCATTATAGAAAATCAATATTTCTACATAATGGTTTTAATCTTTCATTGGTGAAATAAGTGGTAAATTATATCTCAGTAACTTTCATCATCTCAATATTTCAATTATTATTTTAACTATGTATTACCAAATTAACACAAAAACTATAGTCAACCTAAATGTAAAACAACATTTATTATTTCAAATCAAAATACAACTTTTTCAATTCAACAATTGCAATTTAACAATCCTATCGGCCTCTCTTTGCACCTTTTGGGGCAACTTCTAGTATAATCATAATGAAATGAATTGAGTTGTATTCAAAATTAAAGAAAAAAAAATTATTGAAATAGATTTAATTTATATTTATAAGTATAATATAAGATTTATATACATTGAAATTTAGACTTGTTTTTGCCCCAAACTATGTTGAACTTAATATAACTTTTTCAACATATAAAACTGATATACATTTTTTCATCATACAAAACTAACATGTTTTTTTCTTTAATTTTAATATTTTTGTACTGTTATTAATATTATAATAATATTATTTATAGATTTGATTTATCCTAAAATTACAAGGTTACATTTTTATTTATTTTTATTTCATATGTATAATATATATGTATAGATATTAACTTATAATTAATTTGAAGTTGTAATATTAAATAAAATGAGATAAATATATAATTTAAAAATAAATATATGAAAATATACAAATATAATATTTATTGAAAAGTGTGTAAAGACATGAAGATTCTGTAGGGATATGCATTGTTTATTTCAAAAAAATATGAAATGACAATAATAATATTTTATTCAAAAAGTGTGAAATGGCATTTATTGTGAGTATTTTACTTTATGACTTTAAAATTACTTAGAGCACTACCATGGTTAACCATGAGTTTTTATCCACCATTGAGAATGTGACAAGTAAGTACTTTTAACTCAAGCAATGCCACCTCAACCATTAGGGATGATGTCATCCCCTAAAATGTGATTGGTTCTCATAAAGTGAATTTTGATTGTACATTTTCCTTAGGAGGACCATTTTAGACTTCAAAATTCCCCTAATAATCAATTCTTTGATGTACCTCGTAAACACATGTCCATATATATGTTTTGCAGTGAACAATCTTATCCAGATTCATATGGAGCCGAGACATGATCATTGGATAGCAGATAAACACATCTTAAGATATCTCCTTGGGACCATACATCATTGCTTAAGATACGTTGCAGGTAATGAGATTCAGTTATTGGGCTACACAGATTCAGATTGGGCAAGCAGTGATGCAGGTGGAAAAGTAATATAAGTGGTTTTTTTTGTTTGGGATCCACTATGGTTTCATGGATGATCAGGAAACAAGACTCGGTTGCATTGATTATTTTGAAGCTAAATACATAGTATCTAGATAAGTTAGTCGAGAAGTAGTTTGGCTCCATAATTTTCTTGCAGATTTATTTTTAGGACCGCTACACCCTACCATCATATGTTGTGACAACTAGAGTTGCATAAAGCTGACAGAGGACCCAGTTTTCCATGCAAGGACAAAGCACACTAATATTAAATATCACTACAATTGAAGCTTGGTGGAGGATGGGGTCTTGAAACTATAGTACATCTCCACTGACAAACAGATATCATATATATTGACGAAGTCTCTTCCTAACCGGAAGCTTGAGTATTTGTGATAAAATCTGTGGCTTGTGGATATCTCCTCCCCGGTTGAGAGGGAGTGGGGATCAACACCACATTCTCCATGTGTCATTTACTATGGCCAAGAATAAAAATTGTAAGCCTAGTAAATACACTAGCTTGGATAATGGTGGATTGGGTAGGCATCAAGGACGTGCATTCTTGAGTCATGTATTGTGATTGACTAGGATTAACATCGTATGTTGGATACATATACTTGGTAAATAATGGTCCGGAGGATATACTTTTCCTTGGATTAGGAAATGGTCTTGTGAGGTCATACCTTAGGAACACCCAAGTGGAGTATGTACCTAAGAGATAATGGTGTCCAAATTTTTGCCTCCCAACATTGTGCTTTGATCTAATGGAGAGATAGAGCTCGTTAGTCAAGGCCTTACTATTTTTGACAATGTTGCTTATGATGATGTAAATCATCATTAATGCTTACCAATCCAGATCCTTTATTATATGAATATTTTAACTTGAGTATCCTATTATGTCATTATGAATGCCTCCCTAGTTAAAAGGGAGTGCTGAAAATTGTAACTAGTGTCGATCTTCATAATGTAACAAAATGTAATTTTTATCATTTATTATATTCATTATTATTATTTTATTTTTGGTAAAAACATGCTCTTCATGCTTATAGAGTCAATTGAATCAAAAGAAATGTATTTGAGTCTAGTCCCATTTGGAATTTTTGTAAAAGAAAAGAAAAAGACTTTTATTTTGAGTCAAAAATTCAACACAAGACTAAGTCGGCCTTCCTTGGACAAGTCAGACTTAAAGGTAACTATTCGACCCTCTTGGACATGTATAAATACAATTCAATTTAGCCTCATTCATTCATCACATCAACACATCGATTTATGTGCCAAATACAAGAAGAAAAGGAGTGAAGTCAAAGGAGAGAGAAATTCGGATGCTTCTAGCTTGTTTTTGCTTACACATGCAAATCTTCTAGGGAAACTCTGTGAAAATTATAAGTCCAACTACAGGTCTGAAATTTCTGCAATTTGACCAGATTTGCGAAGGTTTGACCAGTGTTGACTTTTGACTTGGTTTGAGGAGACTTGGAGGAGGGTTGACTTGGATATTTTGGGAAGTCTTGGTCTTGGTCTTAAGTCTTGGATATCTCATTTTGATTCTATAAGAGAAATATTGCTTGGGTTTTCCCCCTTGTGGGGTTTTTCACTAGCTTGGAGCCTAATTTATGGCGTTCTTTGTCTCTTTGTGATTTTTATGTTTTGAAGTTTTGTATAATTGCTTGATGAAGAAGAAAATAAATTAAAAGAAGATAGTGAACATTCACAACTAAGTATCAAGTTAGAGGAATCAAGATTTAATCTATCTAGTACTTGGTTTTTCAACATACTCAAGGGTCAAGTGTAGACACCCGTTAGATGTGGAGTTAATTCCACTTCCAACGAATGCCCAATTTGCATACTTCTCACAGGATGCACATCGAAAAAAGTATTAAAAAAAATCATGTATTTTCATTTTTTTTTATGTTAGTCTACTCAGAAGTATGCAAAGTGGGTACTCATTGGATGTGGAAATAAATTATGCATCCAACAGGTATCCACGCTTGACATTTGAGTGAACCTATAAAGAGATAATCCGGAAATACAATAAAAGAATTAGTTTTCTTTCATTTTATTTAAAATCCATAACTCTTATTTTATTATTTTAACTATATTTTTTTTTAGGAGTCCCATTTTAGACCTAAAAAATGTCCTAATGTTTAATCTCTTGAAGTATCACTGTCTTCGAAGTATCAAATTTCAAGTGAAGAAGCAGACCCCTGTTAGAAGATATACCTTTTTGGACCTTCCTTAGGTTGCAACCAAAAACAGGGAGGGAGAATTCATGTAACTCTGCATTCCATAATTCTAAACAGTGTTACCCTCATGGAAGGAACAATATAGATTACAAACATACTAATCACAAGTGATTTGGAACAAATTCTTAGGAAACACTCAGATATTTAGGGGTCCTACTAGTGCATCACCAATTGTTGTAGCTAGTACAACCTAATTCACCGTGTTCAGAAAAAAATCCTTCAAGTTCGAAGTTCACTAAACTTTAACGTCTATAGAATTTATTCATTTTGATTCACCAAACATCAACCTGAACCTGAACCCAAACTTGAACATGAATGTGAACATGAATAAAATAAAATAAAATCCCCTTAAATTTGATTAAATTCGGATTCATGTTTGGGTATTCTTGGCAGTTAATAATTAAAAAAATTAAAAATTAAAACCCATAAAGGCTAAATATACACATTGGTGATGCTCACAACCTCACACAACAATATTAACCCCTCTTGTAATAATAGTTTCCTTTGATAAAAAATTTCAAGGCAATGAATGTGTTTTTCAAATTTTTTTCGTTGAATGCTTTTTTGTTGAGATTCAACAAGATGATGAGCTTAGTGAAAAGAGTCGCCTTCACTAAGTGGGCCCGCAGGCTATTTTTGGCGCAAGTCTATTTTTAGACATGGTGATCATATTTCAGAAGTTGCAGGATGTTATTTGTGGATGGTTGGTCAAGTTGGAAAAATAGATGAAATTATATTTTTAGACATATTGGGCGAAGTCTATTTATATATCATCAATCTAAAAATAGATGTGTCGATTATTATTAGCTCTTAATAATAATAAGACATTAAATATCAACTTATTCTCTTGGAGCACTTAATTTCAATATACAGATTTGACAAATCAGTTGGCTGAAGGAATTACGCAATTCCTAGGGTTTAGTGGGGTTCATGCATGAAGGACTCAAGTTAGAACTGAAGTGGCAAGTTATGACAGAGTTGGAGTAGTAGTTCATGGAGTTGTATTCAGTTAAACTCAGTTGAGCTAGTTGTATCTAGTCTAACTGAATGATACACTAGTGAGAGTGGAGTGAATTAATTAGTTAATTAATTCATAAATAATAACTCATTAATCAATTGAACTGATACAACATTTAACTACAGTGCATGGCAGTTCCAGTAGAGACTCAGTGGAGAGGTAGGTGAAAGGGCGAGATAGACTATCAGTTGTGACTATAGTGATGCATCCAATGCATCACACATCCATTGGAGTTGCCAATGAGGATTGCGCAGTCAAGGCAAGGCAAATTTGAGTTCATTCAGGGGTCTTCTTTAGCAGGGATTGTGCAGTAGAGGCAGGCTATTAGGAGGCAAGAAATCAGTGAATGGATCACTATAAGGAAAAGACCCTCTAGCGGATGTTTTTGAGGAACCACAAAGAAAAATACCCCATACATCCGTTTCTACTGGAGGTTAGTAGAGGAGGTTGGCGGGCGGAGGGTTTTGCGGATGTTTTCCTATCAGTGCTCTTATCGTTAAAACTAGCCCCGGTGCTCTAAAAAAAAAACGCACCGGTGCGGACAAAATCATTGGCACATCGGACACCGTGCACTCCGTACACACCCGCCCGGTGCGTCGTAATATAATAGATCACTAGTGCCTCACAACTCTTCCGCGCCAGTGCATTATAAAACACAACGCAAACACCGAAACCACCCAGTGCGATAGACAGAAACCGCACCGGTGCATCATAAAAAAATGTGCCAAAACACAAACCGACCGGTGCGTTTGTAGGGAATAGTACCGATGCACCTGTAAACAATGTGCACCATTAAAGGGTTAAATTAAAAAAATATTTACGACAAAAAACCCAGATTTTTCAGTTTTCCAGTTCTCTTGATCAATTACTAGTGCGAATGATACCATAGAACGCACCGGTGCGCAAGAACATTGGCACACCGGACAGTGTGCACAACATGCACACAGCTCCGGGGCGTCCAATTACAGTAACGCACCGGGGCTTCAATACTCTTCCGCGCCGGTGCATCATAAAACACTGCACAAAAATAGAATGGAGTCGGTGCGTTCTTCTCTAAGAGCACTGGTGCGCCAGAAACCGCACGCACTGGAATAGCGCTATATAAAAATAAAAAATAAATAAATAAAAAATAAAAAATTAAAGCCAAAAAACCGGTGCTTTGCGACTATTACGCACCGGTGCTTTACGATTACTCTGCCCTGGTGCATCATCAAATTTTCACGCCGAAACTGAAACATCCCAGTGTGCGATTAGGGAAACGCCCTGGTGTGTTATAAACAACGCGCCAAATTTGATACCGCCCGGTGCGATTTTATTTAACAGCACTGGTGCGCTTATAAAACCCCGCGCACCAAAACAGGGTTAATTAAAAAAAAAAAGTTACTACCAAAAAACTTCATTATTCACTTTCCTCAGTGCTCTAGAGCTCTCAAGCCCCGACGGCATTTCCTTATTTCTGATCGGCCCTGACATCGGTGCTCTCATTGTATCCATTGCACGCACTGCTACTCTGCATTGGCCACCAATATCCAGCTTGCATTTTGAAAATAGTGGGAAAATTTTATTTTCCAAATTTTACAGCCAATATGCCTCCTCAACTACGAAATGTACAGGTATTTTTCTATTTTTTCTATAATTAAGCCTTTTAGTGGATTAGAAATTGAAATAAACTTAAAAAAGAAAAGAAAAAAAATTGTCGCACGGTGTGCTTGAGCTGTTCGGCTCACATCGGATAGCGGTGCTACCTATAAAATTTATAGGCACCACCACTACTGGT
The DNA here is from genome assembly GCA_034641835.2 of Pinus albicaulis. Classification (NCBI taxonomy): domain Eukaryota; kingdom Viridiplantae; phylum Streptophyta; class Pinopsida; order Pinales; family Pinaceae; genus Pinus; species Pinus albicaulis. The sequence goes on from CM076578.1 coordinate 1,970,984,547, forward strand.
GTTAACGGTATCCGCACCGTTTCCGAGGCGGTGCCGAAAGGCACCCCAAATAATTTTGAACTAAAAATAAAAATAAATAAGGAGGTGCGCTCATTTATCCAGGCGCACCGTTGACCACAGCAATCACAGTGCGGTGCATTGACTGAATTTGCTACCCCGGTTTATGTCAGCGCACCGCATTTTGTATTCCGAGAGGGTCAACGGTGCGGCTGGGTAAAAGACCGCACCATCGACTATGTCATTGTCATTAAGTCGGTGCGTTGACATGACTATACGCGTCGGGGCGTATATTTCAGTCAGCGCACTACTATTCTGAATTAGATATAGTCCACGGTGCTTGAAAAATAGACATCTGCACCGAATCCAGTGCAGTATCTTTCATTAGGGGCCCCGGGGCCGGTGTGCTAAAAATTATGACGCACCGTCACCGGTGCGTGACTGTTTTTATGGAGCACCGACTTGTATGTTTTTTTTTTTTTCAAAAAAAATTATATATGTATATTTATAAATACATTTTTGTTTTAATAAAAAAAAATTATTTAATATGGCAATGATTCAGAGAGAACAAGAGCAACAGCAGCAACAACAAGCATAACAATATGACATGATTCGCCAATGGGAGGCAAGAGAGAGGGAGAGAGATGCATGCCCTCGCCCTATTACTGCAGATACCCAGGAGATCCTTATGCATGTAGGCCTCCTCAAGCTCTATCAGGACGCTACTTCTGGCCTAAAGGCCCATAGTGTGCTTTTGAGACATCTTATCGACAAGTGGAATGCCCACTGACAGGCTTTTCAGGTTGGTCCTGACCAGTGGTACACACCCACTAAGGAGGACATTTATTTTATTACAGGATTATCAAGGAGAGGGGTGGATTTTCCCTCATTCCCAGACGTGCCAGCTAGTTGTGTAGCAGGGAGTCAGTTAGTTTACTCTCAGAGATACATTGGAGCACATGTACTATCTCCTTTAGAGTTTCAGGTACCTGGAGGTCAGTTACGTATAGGTGCTTTTGGTAGACAAGACGTGCAGTGCTTCTCTGTTATCGCTTCGATCATTTCGCACAACACCAGTGACAGGAAACGCATTAGTTGCTCGCTTTTATATTATGTTGATTATTTAGTACAGCAGCCACGACTTGTCAGGTGGTCTGCCATTTTTTTGCGACAGTTTTGCATGGCCTTAGAGAGATGTCGTGCTCATGCACAAGGGAGGGTCAACTTTCCTTTTGCTTCAGAGCTGTTTTGTTTATTTTTTGAGAGGTTTCCAGAGATGAGACCTAGTTTTGTTCGACAGCCTCGTAGGCCGATGTTTGAGGCCCAGATGCACATGTGGGGGAATATGATGCCAAAGAGGGGAGACACTATGTTTCCAGCGAGGATATCACATGATTCGATGGACTTACTAGCCAGTGTTGGCAGGCTACATCCCTTCATTATGGTCCCATGCCCTGATGCTAGACTAGATTTGCGAGGGTATCCCAACATCCTCTTCACTCTTGATGAGCCACCAAATGATAGAGGTAATATTACTGTTTTATTTATATTTATTCAAGCATGTTTTTTAACTTGTTTTTATTAAATTGTGTAATGAAATTGTCTAACTATTGTTATGTACCTATATATATTTTGCAGACATTGGCTCTTTTGATGGCGATCAGATGCCGCATGCACCACATGATCCAAGTGTCGATCCTAATGATTACGATTAGGAGATGGCTGATGCGCCAGAGGATGAGGTCAGTGGCGCAGCAGAGAGACGTGTTGATCATGCACCTTATGGTGCACCGGTACTGCATTTTGCTAGGTGTGGTCGACCTGAGACCCGATACCGGATGGAGTTGGGCAACCAACTCTGTGGATTGATTTCAAATGCGGGCATCAGACCCACTCATTACAGAGAGATACGGGGTGATGATAGACAGTTACGGATGTGGAGATGCATGTCGCATGACATGTACGGCCTGATGCAGCATGTCGTAGGAGCTACAACAGCTGTTACGCGACTGAGGAGGATTGTCCGTAGCTATAGGCGTAGTCGAGCTGCGGCACGTGATGGACAGTCCACCAACAACGACTCAAATGCATCTCATGATTGTTCACCTCGCGGCGCGCCTGATGAGCATGAGGCTCCACTGGCAACATCTAACAGTCATCATGGAGATGAGGTTGGACCATCGGCCACGTCCAGTCAGTAGCCTGTAGCATCCATCAATACTAGTCACGATCATCATGAGCAGGCTGGACCATCAAGCGCCGAGGCTGCAATACTATTGACTGAGCAGGCCTCCACTACTACTGTTCCTCATATTGATCATGTTGTACTACCACCAGCGGATGCATCCATCAATACTAGTGATCATGATCATGAGCAGGCTAGTCGACCATCGACTATCGAGGCTACACCCAGCTTTACTGAGAAGGCATCCACTTGTACTAGTGTTATTGATGTTGTTATACTACCACCAGCGCCTGATCCAGGACATTTATATTACAGTTGTATATTTTTAACATTATTCAGTTATATATATATGTGTGTGTGTGTGTGTGTGTGTGTGTGTGTGTGTGTGTGTGTGTGTGGTCCATGTATTTTATGTTCATGTTGCAGTTGTACTTAATTTTCATGTTGATGATCATCATGATGTGGCGCATATTGTTAGTCGTGTTAAATATGTTCATTTAATGTTTAGCTTGCAGATAGATGTGTATATGTGATAGGTGCATGAGTTATTTGACATTATATTGAGATGTATATTTGATGTTTGTGTTGTGATGATGTTAATATATAATGTTAATTTGATGTTAATTGAATGTGTTTATTAGTCGAATATTATGTTTGTACGATGGTTATCATGATCGTGATGATGTTTATTAATTAATTTAATATTATTAAATGACCATGATATTTATTAAATATTATGTCGTGAATGCAATTGTAATTTAAATTTTAATTCTATGTAAAATTGTAAAATTGTATTTGTATTTGTACTAATTGTAATTTTAAGTGTAATTGTATGTAAAAATTTAATTGTAATTGTAATATTTAATTTACTCTGAAATGATTGTAATTGTATATATGAAAAATTGTAAAATTGTAATTGTAATTCTAACTGTATGTAAATTTCACAAGTTGTAATTGTATTTGTAATTGTAATTTTAATTGAATTGTATGTAAAATTGTAATTGTAATTGTAAATGTAATTCTATGTAAAATTGTAAATGTAATTGTATTTGTAACTGTAATTTTAATTGTTTGTAAAATTGTCATTGTAATTGTAAATGTAATTGTATGTAAAATTAAAATTGTCATAGTAATTCTAATCGTAATTCATGTCTGTGAAATTAATGTAAAATTGTAATTGTAATCTTAATTAATGTAATTTTATGTAAAATATTTGTAAAATTTTAATTTTATTAATGTGAAAATTTTATTTGTATTAATGTGAAATGATTTTATTAAAATATTTAAATTTGTAAATTTGCAAATAATTGTAAAATAACAAATCTAGAATAATACGAATTTTTGTAACATAAAATTTAGAAAATAATGAAAATAAATTCATGTACTTTATAATTATCATTATTTTATTATGATCTTACATATATAAAGTTTGTAAAATAATGAAAATAAATTCATGTACTTTATAATTATCATTATTTTATTATGATCTTACATACAACAACAATAAACAAAAAAAAATCTTTAAACAGTCTGGTGCGCTTATCATCCTAACAGGCCCCGGTGCGTCATATTAATACAAAGCACCGGTGCATCACATTTCCGGGCACTGGAAACGAATAAACGCAAATAAAAAAAACGCAACTCTATTTTATTTAAGTTAAAAAAGCGGCAATTTGAAAAATGGGCGGCAAAATATTTTCGAAAATCTAATTTGATAAAATAATTCTTTAAATACTAAACACTTTTCATTATTTCACTATTTTTGCTAGAAAATTTCAGTCAGATTTTTGTAGGACATAGACCTGGAGCAAGAGAGCACGAGGGCATTATGGAGTGGCAAAATATGTTCGAACAGAAGTATTCAGACAATTAGAAACCAAAACTCTGGTGATTCAAGCCCTTTATCATAGAATTTCAAACCATTTCGTGATTAAATTTATTTAATTTTTTACTTTTTTCTGCAGTTTTTTATTTTTTCCTGCAGTTTTATCCATTTTTACCCTAAACCCTTCATTTTTTTTGTTTTTTCACTTTCTTCTCCCTGTTGCTGTGATTTCAGAATTAGGGTTTTTCATTTTAGATTGACGTTCAACCCACGCGACGACTTGCATAGTCGAATCCCAATCGATTCGGCCATTGCGTGAATTTTTGAAAAAAAATGGATTTTTCTTTATCGGTGCGCCCTGCATACGCAACCGCACCAGTGCTCTGTATTATTACAGCACACCGCGCAAGTACTGTGTAGTAAAAAATTGAAAACATTTTTTTTTAAATCTGTGCGCCAAATCTAAAATAGGGCACCAGTGCTCTCTTTAACTAGGAAAGCACCGTACATCATATTACACCGTTTTTAAGGTGCGTTTATAATACCCCATGCACCGTTAGGTCTATTACACTTTTTTTGCGGTGCGTTTACAATAGCAAACACATCGTACGATGTATTATACTGTTTTGTGGTGCGTTTGTAATATAACAACACACCAGCGGCAGTGCTGACTTCATGAAAGGCGCACCGGTGTCTCGAGATTTATTTTCTACCTGAAAAGTGGAGAATTTATTTATAAATATATTAATGAATGATATGCTACAAGTTCCAGATTGATAAAGAAATGACTGACAAGATATCAAGTAACAAAAATATTGTTAACACATCAAGAAAAGAAAAAAAGGCAAGTTCTTTGTAAATTCTTTATAAAAATATCATTTTTTAACTATATGTAACTTTAACTAATATGTATTGTTTACTGTGTATAATGAAGAGCCACAAAATGACGAAGCTCGATATGATTATTTCTTATCTACGACCAGAAGAGCATAAAAGTTTAATGGAAAAATTGCAAAAAGATGAATCAGGTGAATGAAACAATACTATCGATCCAATATGAGTTTCTTTTTTTAATTATCATTAATAATATACTTAAAATTATTAGATAACATGTGTCAAACAGTCTACTAATTCACATATGTTTAGTGTTCTACAGGGACCAACAACTCAGAAAAGGAATGTTGTTCTAAGAAAAGAAAAAAAATAGAACATGCAAATGAAAACGAATTGCTCCTTGGCTCATCTAGAGTAGTGCTGGAAGTTAATGAAAGGGGGAAAAACTTTTACAAAAGTTTGAGGGATCTAGTGGAATGAATTCCACAACGTGCTTCAAATGTAATATGTATTCATTGAATTTTTCGATCATTAGGTACAATAAATAAACAATTTAGCATTAAATATTAATTTTCAAGAATTTTCTTGCAGAAAAGAAAAGAAAATGGAACCCATTCAGCACATAAAACAGGACGACAAGGAAGAAAAGGGTTGATCTCTAAGTTTGTGAGTAATTATTACTTCCTTATAACAACTTAACTAGATTTCATTTTTGTATTTTTTAAGTTGTTTTACAAAAATCATCATTGAATGTCTTCAAACAGGTGCTAACATACAAAGAAGAACCATCAAACGAATTGATTGAAATTGGGTTAAATATGGGTTGTAAGTATATGTTGGCATATCAGAAATTAATTGTGGAATTTGTAAGCATCTATCTATCTTGTTTTACTTAGCTCCATCTATAATTAATAGAAAAAGGAATCTTTTATATTAAATATATGATTTGTTATGGGGTATAAAACTTGCAGGAAACAAAGTATGGAACTGCGCCAACAGATGAAATTTTGAAAGATGACATGGTACATGGTTTTGAAAGAATGTGTATAGTTTATGAGTCAATTGTTGCTATGGTATGTCATTTTTCTTTTCGATTTACATTGATGTATATTATTTAATATTGGAATTTTCATTATTCTCACCAATGTATATACACTCATTTCAGTTTATTTTTATGTTTGTAGATGGAAAGTGAAGAAGAAGAAAACAATCAACGCCGTGAACACAACATTCCTGAAAATAATCCAAGTCATGGAAGTAGCTCTAGCAGTGACAACAATTTAAGCGAAGAATGATGATCACTATGTAATTTGGATATCAAAGCAAGGTGTTTTATTTTTTGAAATATGTCTGTGAAATCAGACATTTTGTTTAATGTAATAGACATAGTGTCCCAATTGAAAGACAAAGGGATACGAATAATTGTCCCATTTTGTATGATAAAGACTGTCTTATATATATATATATATATATATATATATATAAAATCATAAAATATGTTTTAATTTATTCTATTGCGTTCTCCATTGTCGTTCTCAAATGCACTAATAAAAATTTAATTCATATGAATATTGTTATAAGATTATATATATGTGTAGACTTTTGAAGAATAATGAATTTTAAAAAACCACAATAATTTTGATATGATATAACAAATTAATCCAAACAGCAAATTCAAATGCATTAATAAAAATGTAATTAATATGAATATTGTTATAAGAAGTGTCGACTTTTGATGAATAATGAATTTAAAACAATCACAATAATTGGAATGTCAGAGGTGGATGTTTCTAAAAAAAACATAATTGGACTGTCAGAGGTGGATGTTTCTAAAAAAAAAAAAAATGAAAACCGGTGCATTTATGTGTCTATACGCACCGATGTGTTTATGATTCTATGGGCACCGCACTAATACCGATTCCAGTTATAAATATCAGTGCGTTTGTGTGATACTGCGCACCAGGGCATTTATGTATCTATAAGCACCGGTGCATTTATAGATGCCATGTGCACAGCACGAATACCAATACCAAATATAAATCTCAGTTCCTTTCTATGATACAGAGCACCGGTGCCTCATAAAGTTACATGCACCAGTGCGCTTATATGACCTATGGGCACCGCTCAAATCCCAAGACCAATTAGAACAGCCCTGTGTGTTGTATCACCAACGCCAGGCCCGGTGTTGTTGTTTTCCTTAACAGCCCAGTGCATTCTCCTTCGATCGCCTCGGTACGTTGTCTATCGATACGCACCAGTGTGTTAGAACTTGATAAGAGCACCGATGAAAAAACATCTGTAATAACCTTCGGCCGCCCATTTTTTTTTAGTTGTGTTGAATTTCCGTTAAAAGCTCCGCCAAAACCTCAGTTACCAGAAACGGATGTGGTAGCATATGTTTTTTTGACAATTTTGGCCAATTTTATAACATTAAAAACCTCCTTTATAACCTCCACTAGAGGGTCTTTTCCTTGTAGTGGATTTGCAGATTTCTTCATGATAGTGTGTGACAATTGTATTGTACTAAGAACTTGATGTACTAAGCTTTGTATGAGGATTGTTACATGATCTCTATGATACATAATATACAGATAGTTTGGGTTTTTAGCTTCAGGCTTTCCTGTTAAACAACTGTGTTATGTGTGATTTTTTTTATTGCTTCATGTGTGTACAATTGATTTGATTTCCGCAAATGATTAATAGTGGAAGGATTTTGTATTCAAAAAGAAGTTAAATATTTTTAGATTAGGAGAATCTAGATATATAATGCATATGTTATATAATTTCTATATGGTATCGGAGCAGTGTTAATTACTGAAGATGAAATATTGAAGCGTGTTGAGTTTTGTGCTGGTGGAAATTCGAATTTGCTGCAGGAGTTTCTTGGTGCGACAGTTGTGTATACATTGAAATGTCGTTCAATGGATTGCGATTGGAGTATGCCCTTGAGGGCAGCTCGAATTACATAGCCTGGAAGGACAGGATGGAGACAGTGCTTGAAGATAATGGGTTGAAGGAGTTCATAGAGAATGACATTCTGAAGCCTACTTCTGGCGATGTTGCATTACTTGACGCATGGCAAAAGAAGGTAGCAAAGACAAGAAGAATTCTGTTGGAAGGTGTGAAGGACCATATTGTGTCTAGCCTTCATGAGAAAGCCACTCCATTTTCGATGTGGAAGGCTTTGAAAAATTTGTTCCAAAGCAGCAGCGACCATAGGAAGTTGGCGCTGAAGGATAAGCTTAGAAAAATAAAAATGGAGAAGGGCGACAGTATTCCTAAGTATCTCACGAAGTTTGTCTAATGCAGGGATGAGTTGGGAAGTGTGGGGATTACAGTTGCAGATGATGACTTGGTAAGCTTGGCTCTCCTTGGATTATGGAAGAGTTGGCATAGTTATGAGGACTTTGTCAATGGTCGAGAGAAACTACCGGATTGGGAGCGACTTTGGTCAGATCTTGTGCAGGAGGAGATAAGGCGGACGACGAGGGATGGTTCTTCATCAAAGAATGAAGATGAAGAAAATTGCACTTTGGCTTCCAAATCAAGGAAAGGAAAAGGGAAGAAATTCCACTCCAAATCTGAAGCTAAAGGCAAGAAGCAGGATTTGTCCAAGGTGAAGTGTTTTCACTGTCACCAGCATGGGAATTTCGCCACTAACTGCCCACAGAAGAAGAAGAACAAGAACACTGCTGGAGCTACAGCAGGAGAGGCCTTAGCCTCACAATTTGAACTTGATTTCTCCTTGATCGCATGCTTGGTTTCAAGCACAATGGGATCGGTTTGGTATCTTGATAGTGGTGCATATTTCCATATGATGGGAGACAAAGAGTTGTTTAGTTATCTGGAGGAGAAGGATCTCCAAATGCATATAGAGATGGGCGATGATGGTAGATACAATGTGACTGGTATTGGGACCATTACCTTTGAGAGGGAGTCAGGTAAACCTTTTCTCTTAAAACATGTTATGCATGTTCCAGATCTAAAGAAGAACTTGGTCTCAGTAGCGATGCTGGAAGATAAAGGTTATGACATTGTTTTTAGTAATGGAAAATCCTTCCAGCAGCATAAAACAACGGGTCAAACCAAGAGGATAGGGATTCAAGTTAAGAATATCTACAAGCTAGAGGTAGATGGCTACCCTGCAATGGTGGGAAAAGCAGAAAAAGTGGTGAGCTGAGATGAGGGATAATTGTGGCACCGTATATTGGGCCATCTTCACCATGGCACTTTCAAGATTTTGCAGTAGATTTCTACTAGACTTCCCAAGGGTACACTTGTGCAATCAGATCAGTGCAAGGGGTGTACTTTGGGTAAGTTTGTGAAGACCACCTTTCATGAGAAGCAGAACCGTGCTTCAGTGATCCTTGAGAGAATTCACACAGACGTGTGTGGACCTTTCTCAGTTGCTTCAACAGCAAAACACAGGTATTATGTTATTTTTGTTGATGAATTTTCTCGTAGATGCTGGATCTTCTTCATGCAGAAGAAGAGTGATACATACTCAAATTTTTGTGAGTTCAAAGCATTGGTGGAGAAAGAGTCAAGGAAGAAAGTGAAGGCTCTATGGAGCGATAATGGTGGTGAATACATCTCAGGGGAATTCAAAGACTTCTGTAGCAAAGAAGGAATTTTAAGAGAACTCATAGTGCCTCATAACCCACAGCAGAATGGGGTCGCGGAGAGGAAGAACAGAACGATCGTGGGTGCTGCAAGAGCGATGTTGAATGATCAGGGCCTACCAATGCACTTGTGGGCTAAAGCATGCAACACTGCGGTTTATCTGCAAAACAACTGTCCTCATAGAGCACTTGGCATGAGTACACCTGAAGAGGCGTTTTTAGGTAAGAAGCCTGATACTTCTCACTTGAAGATTTTTGGCTCATCTTTTTACATTCATGTGACGAAGGATGCCAGGAAGAAGCTGGAGTCGACTGTAGAAGTTGGGTATTTGTGGGGTACAAAGAAACACCCCATAATTATCTTGTGTATTTTCCAGACAGTCAAATGACTGTGGTGTGACGGGATATAAAATTCAATGAGGAGAAAGCCATGAAGTTGTCACTTGAGAGGGAGCTACACTTGCATGCAGAGGAGGAACTACTTGTTCCCAAAAATGAGCCTCTAGATGTGGATCAGCCATAGGAGGAGATTCATGGAGTGGAAGAGTCCACTCATGCAAAACCAAACATCAAAACTGGTAGAAAGCGTACCACAGAAGTTGAGATACTAAAGCTTGATGCGGCACAGAATATAGGAGTCCATGCATCACAGCGCAGACAGAGACAGACAACTGGCCGATTTACTAGATACATGGCTCTCATCAGCAAGTGTATCGTGATAGAGCCATATTCTTTTGAAGAAGCAGTGTAGGAGCCCACATGCGTAGATGCCATGGTGGAGGAGTATGACTCCATTGTCAGAAAAAATGCTTGGGAGATTGTTCCAAGGCCGGTGGGTAAATCAGTGGTAGGTTCGAGATGGATCTACAAGGTAAACTAAGCTTCTGATGGGAGCGTTGAGAAGTATAAGGCAAGATTTGATGCCCGAGACTTCTCACAGATCGAGGGGATTGACTATGAAGAAAATTTTGCACCTGTCGCACGGTATTCTTCCATACGGACCATCCTTGCTCTCTCAGTGCAGATGGGTTGGCACATTCATCAGATGGATTTGAAGACTGTGTTCCTTAATGGGATCATTGAGGAAGAAGTGTACATTGAGTAGCCTGAAGGATTATAAATCTTCAGCAGCGAGTCGCATGTGTGCATGCTCAAAAGAGCGTTGTATGGGCTGAAACAAGAACCTCATGCTTGGTACACTCGGATCGACAGTTATTTCACCGGACTTGGTTTCGCCAAGAGTGAGGCGGATGCAAACCTATACCAAATTGTGGTGGAGGGTAAGATTTTAATCATTGTGCTTTATGTTGATGATTTAATACTAACAGGTGATGAGCAGTTGATACACTCATGCAAGGCAGATCTTGCAAAGGAGTTTGAGATGAAGGACTTGGGCCTCCTTCATTATTTCCTAGGATTTGAAATTTGGCAGAAGAAAGGTGAATTGTTTGTGTCTCAAGGCAAGTATGCCCGGGAGATACTGGAGAAGTTTCACATGCAAGGCTGCAAGCCTATCGACACTCCTCTTCCTGGAAGTTGGAGGAAATAGGATGCTACATCGACAGAGGTAGTTGAAGCCACTATTTATCGACAGTTGATTGGTTCGCTCATGTATTTATTTAATACAAGACTAGACATATGCTATGCGGTGAACCAGCTTTCACAAGCGATGGTTAAGCCTACCAAGCTCTTTTGGAAGGCAGGCAAACATGTTCTGAGGTATCTCAGGGGCACATCTGAGTATGGCTTATGGTATAGACAGACGGATGAGGTGGATTTTCATGGATTCACTGATGCAGATTGGACAGGAAGCCTAATGGACAGAAAGAGCACATCAGGAGGGATTTTTAGTATCGGATCTACGGCAGTTTCTTGGAACAGTAGGAAACAAATATCTGTGGCACTCATCTCAGTGGAAGTAGAATACATGGAAACAAGTTTAGCTATATGTGAGGCTATCTAGATGAGGAAGATTCTAGTTGGTTTGTTCGGTTCACATTTAGATCCCAAGGTGATTCATTGTGATAATCAGAGTTGCATTAAACTCTCGATTAATCCTGTGTTTCATGATAGATCTAAACATATTGATATCCGGTATCATCATATCAGAGATTGTGTGTAGCAGAAGATCATGTTGCTTCAGTACATTCCTACGGAAGATCAGGATGCAGATATTCTGATGAAGGTGCTCACCAGGAGCAAATTCGAATACCATAGAGATAGGATCGGAGTGAAGGATAATCCCTATCTCGTTGAGAGGGAGTGTTGAGATTCAACAAGATGATGAGCTTAGTGAAAAGAGTCGCCTTCACTAAATGGGCCAGCAGGCTATTTTTGGCGCAAGTCTATTTTTAGACTGTCTATTTTTAGACATGGTGATCATATTTCAGAAGTTGCAGGATGCAATTTGTGGATGGTTGGTCAAGTTGGAAAAATACATGAAATTATGTTTTTAGACATATTGGGAAAAGTCTATTTATAGATTGTCAATCTAAAAATAGACGTGTCGATTATTATTAGCTCTTAATAATAATCAGACATTAAATATCAACTTATTCTCTTGAAGCACTTAATTTCAGTATACAGATTTGGAAAATTAGTTGGCTTAAGGAATTACGTAATTCCTAGGGTTTAGTAGGGTTCATGCATGAAGGACTCAAGTCAGAACTGAAATGGCAAGTTATGACAGAGTTGGAGAAGTAGTTCATGGAGTTGTATTCAGTTTAACTCCATTAAAATAAGTTGAGCTAGTTGTGTCTAGTTTAACTGAATGATACACTAGTGAGAGTGGAGTGAATTAATTAGTTAATTAATTCATAAATAATAACTCATTAATCAACTGAACAGATACAGCAGTTAACTACAGTGCATGGCAGTTCCAATGGAGACTCAGTGGAGAAGTACGTGAAAGGGCGAGATAGACTATCAGTTGTGACTATAGTGATGCATCCAATGCATCACACATCCATTGGAGTTTCCAATGAGGATTGTGCAGTCAAGGCAAGGCAGATTTGAGTTCATTCAAGGGTCTTCTTCAGTAGGATTCCACAGTAGAGGCAGGCTATCAGGAGGCAAGAAATCAGTCATGGATTTGCATATTTCTTCATGATAATGTGTGACGATTGTATTGTACTGAGAGCTTGATGTACTAAGATTTGTATGAGGATTGTTACATGATCTCTATGATACATAATATACAGATAGTTGGGGTTTTTAACTTCAGGCTTTCCCATTAAACAACTGTGTTATGTGTGATTGTTTTTATTGCTTCATGTGTGTGTAATTGATTTGATTTCTGCAAATGATTAACAGTGGAAAGATTCTATATTTAGAAAGAAGTTAAATATTGTTAGATCAGGAGAATCTGGATATATAATGCATATGTTATATAATTTGTACATTTTTTTCATATTAGTTTTCTTTCTTAATTTTGGTTTAGCAAAGGGCATGCCTTAAACGTAGAATTATTTTTATAAAGAGCACATGTCCTCATTCTAATTTGGGAAGTTGAAAAATGGCCACTTAGGGCACTTCTCCTTGTATTATTTTCATATTTGAAAAATAAATAAATGCTCAATGTTTCTTTATTTATTGAATAAATATTCAGTTGAATAACGCAAGCAGACATGTTAGTAAGGAGGTATATTGAAGAATGCCACATTGTTAGAGGCTAAAAGCAAGAAACCTGTGAAAGTCATTAAATTTATAAGTTATAACTAGAGAACTAGTTTCTTACATTATGCAGCTTTATACAAAGCTGCTACTATACTCTTAGTCTATTGCTTCTCATTAAAGGTTCAAGGTCTATTTTTATTTTTTCCATGTGTTTAAACTTATATATATATATATATATATATATATATATATATATATATATATATATATATATATATATATATTCAAATTTATAGTATGATGAACTTAATGTTGAATTATATTGCCAAAATTTGAAGTGTCGAAATTTTTCTGAACTTGAAAGTCGTTGAACTCAAACACGAACATGAATATAGTGACTTAGGGTACAACAACCCCCCTCAATCCTCTTAGTTCCTTAATACTAGAGGAAATTGAGGGGCCCACCTAATCAAATAGCTCATGAGTCAGCGTACAAAACCTCACTAGCCTTGTCTAGCTATGATCAACTCTTTGAGATCCTTCAGTCACTCGAGGAAGACTTAAAATCTCATTTATAATAGAGTTAAAGTATTTTCCTTTATTATATTTGTAAATCATGATAAGTTGAAGAGTCGTAACTGACCCTAGAGAAGTCCAACATTCACAAGGGGTAATTACTAACTCAGTTTATAAATGTTGTAAAACTATTTAAGTACTTTTAGTTTCTGAAATTTTGATGAAATCACTGCATACTAGAGCTAAGAAGATGACACTTATCTATTCATTATTATAGTATTGAGAAGCCTTGAAGGCCACTGCTCAGAAACCACAATTTAACATGTGTTGTGTGTTTGTTTAAAACTATTCTTGAGGAAGTTCATTTATGCATGTACTTTATGAGGTGTGTTAATGTTATATCATGGACTAATATGTGGAATAGATAGTCTTGTCTCACATGTTTATTGATTTATTTATGTATATTTTGTTAATTAACACTTATTAGAGAAAAAATTGACTATTCTATATTTCCCTAAATATCAACTAATTGTTTTCTTGACTGTGCATCTGTGTGTTTATTCGCTCATTGCTTTGTGATTCTTATTTATCTTTTAGTTTTAATTAGTTTATATTAGTTTCATTTTGCACTTAGATAGTTGTAGTTTATAATTTTCATGTTTTTTTTGTAATGACTAGCTATATCTCACAACACTTTGAAAATAAAACCAAGGATAATTACTAGGCCAGAATTAAGATGGATTTCTTACCACAAATGGTGTGAGGTCTAATTTGGCCCTAATACCAAAAAGAACCCCTTAGTAATTGTTGCTCTATCATTTATCCCTATCAATACAAATACAAACCAATCTTATTATTTCAATTGCAAAACTCCCTTAAATAATTAGTATCCAATTTTATTTCCTAGCATATATTTAGTTTTTAGTCTTTTTTTCATCAATTTAATTCTACTATTTCTAGAAAAATAGATTAGATAATATACTCATATTACATCGAATAACATCTACTACATCCCTAGATTCAAAGACCAAAGAGAAACATGGGTTTTTCCCTTTTCCCCTTTCTCCTATGGATATCAGTCCATCCTGTGGAATTATCTATCACAGCTAAGGCTAAAGTTGTTTTCTCATTTTCTTGAGAGAATGTCATGGCCATTGGACCAACTGAATTTGACATACCTTTCTCACCATCATGTTAGCCCCCCTATGAAATTCTTGACAAGCAAGCTGGGGGCTATATCATTTTGGAGACCTTCAAGGAATGCATCTCCCCTGAAGACACATCATCCTTGAGGTCTCTCTGTGCTTTGCCTTATACAAGTCCCCTCCATTGGTTCCTTTCCCTAAAGGCCTGCATTTACCCCTTGTACCCCTGCAAAATGTCCCCTTTTTTCCTCCTTTTCCTCCTTCTGTCAAAGTTCCTCTTTTCCCCTTTTTATTTTCCCTATTAACCCCCTAAATCCCCTCTAAAAATCCCTACACCCTTTGTTTTCCCAAATTCCCCCTCCATCCCCCTATCGTTACCCTTTGGGCCTCAAAATACATGAAAATGGGTTAAAAACCCACTTCAGACATTATAATAGGCCTCATCCCCCTCTCTGATAGTCCCGCGCCTTTTTTCTCTCCATATAACCTAGCGTCGTGACCTAAGCGCTAACCCCAAAGGCGCTTGCCCCAGTGTTTCATCGAGCACGATTACAACCGTCGATCTGCGCAGATCAGATGGTGATCGCCGCCCCTGCAGCCTCCGTCGTTTTCCCCATTCATCAACTGTCGCCGCATCTCCACCGTTCATTTTCCCGTCAGATCGACGGTGCGGAGCCCATCCGCCCTGTGGACCCCGCCACGCACTATTCCAAAACTGCCTGGTTTATTTCGCACCGCCTTTGGGCGGCTGGCGGTTTTTCCTTGACAGCCAGCGATTCCACTCAGCGCCTGACACCTGTCCTCCTGTACGATTTCAAAACCGCCCATCCCGCCCATTAACTCCATCCATCGCACGTTATTGTTCGGACACGGATGCCCAGCGAAATTGCCGAAGACCGTCCGATCTAGAGCGGCCCATTCGACGGCTATAGCTCGTCGAAGATGCACGATGGATAATCCAGTTGCGCACGTGATAGCTCAGGTCATGGCCTGACGTCCGTCGTCCTCCGCCGTTGATCTCCGCCGCAATCGACGGTCTAGATTTGTTCACCCGCCACTGACTTTTCCACTGTCCCCGGTCCCACCACGTCACCTCCACGTGCATCCTCCATACATACTCCCATTCCATTGCATATAATCGTTCATTTTCGTGTTTTTTAATGTTTTTTCCGTTCAAACTCCGCTCTGCGAGACCGCCACCTCCGCCAGAACAATTTGTCACCATTTTTCGCGTTTTGTCCCCCAGTTTATCATCTGCATGGCCATTTTCATTCTCTGTACTGCCTCCATCACCTCGTCCATGGTTTTTCTTGACAGGTTTCGTGTTTTTGCAGGTTTATCAGCTGGTCATGGTCTGCCATGATTATACAGCGTTTAATGCAGTAGCCAAGAATTCTGTGCACCGGAAATTAATGCATAAGCCAGTTTTTTGCATCGGTAAAGCCTTTCTCCATTGAAGGACAGAGTTTAAGCTCTGAAAACCATGTCCAGCACCATTAAAGCTCCATTTGCGCCATTAATGGAGTAGCAGTGACCTCGAGGCACGCAAACGCAGATATTTAGGCCTCAAGCTCAGAATTAAAGCATTATGATGGGGATTAAAGGGCTCAATCCAGTTTTTCAGAGGTAAAGCATCAGAGTGAAGACCCCGAGGACCTCTCAAAGATTAAATGCAACGGAAGCCGTACCACCAGGGTTTTTTCTACAGTAGCAGTATGTTTTTCTTCATCATAGGACAAAACGCCCATGCAGTTTTGATTATGCATCGTGTCCCTGAAGTTTCCTACCCTGACCGCAGTCCTACAGGATCAGGAGCATTTGTTGCACAAGTAGGGCAGATTTCACTGTTTCTTATTTTATTCTGTTATTTCACCACACGTACCACACAGTACTGCAGTCATAATGCCTAAGCCATACCAGGGATAAATGCAGAGATTTAAAACAGGATGGGTTTCGGCCCTCTATTCTTATATGTGTTTAATGTTACATTTAGTGCTCACCTACCTCCTCAGTCGATCTTCTGTTCATCCTCCGCTATAAAACGCAGAAGAAAATTATTGTAAAGGTTGTTGATTGGATATCAGAGAAATGCAAGCATTTTTTCCTCTTGAGACAAGTTCTTTGTGTAATATTGTAAGATAGGTTGAGATTTGATGTATTCAGACTGAATGTTCAAGCTGTGGGCAATGATGTACCTGATTGGTGTTGTTTTTAATATGACAAGCTCATTTCTTTGTATACTAATCTAAAGCCGCTGGTGATGTTTTCCTATCTCTGTGTTTGAGTTCATTTCATTCCATTTCTACTAGCTTGCATTAGAAGTTTGGCATAATATTTACCCTTGATAGGTACCTTATGTTGTTGCTCTCCCAGCCTTTTATGTTTTCTTCTTATATGTGTATCTGAATATTTATTTCAATTGATTTAACCAGTGTAGTGGATGTCGTTTCCTGCTCTCTGATGTATGAATTAATGAAATCTATGTTTAGATGTTCTTGTTAGGATTTATGGATGAGTTGAGAACACTGGGAGGTCTAGAACCCTGTCTCTGCCTCACTAGGATCTTTCCATCTCATTGAACCTTTCTAAGATCCCTTCTGTTAAACTTATCCTTGTTTTTCCTTGGAGTTGCTAAAGCAGACCTGGAGTTAAATGACCTCTGGTCCGATCTATAAGAAGCCCCTTTGTCCCCCTTTGAGAGCTGTCTCTGAGTACGTCCAAGCAGGTCTAGAGTTAAATGACCTCTGACCTGATCTATAGACAGAAATTTGGCTGTCTTTCCTTATTTCCCTCTCACTCATTTTCAGTCCTTAATGTTCCATTCAATCAATCATCTTTTAAGATCCAAATGCTCTAGATAACTAGCCCAACTGAAATCTTGCACATTGAAAACAAGTAAACCCTTTCTTGACTCCATTGCCCAATGGCCTTGATGTTCCCTGAGTTATCTATCTTTGCCTAGTTTCCTCTTTGCTCATCCTTGTCTTATATTGGACCCATCTTTCTTGATTCCCAACAACCAAACATAAACAATCAAACAAACAGACCTTGAACCTATAACTAGCCTAAAACCTTAACATCTGAGCTTCAAAGACATAAAACCTTTGACTATCATAGATAGATCCCTCTCCGGACCTAGGAGGGCTAGATCCTAAGGTCTGAAAGTGGTTCTATGTTGTCTCATATTTTGGTCTTGTCAACCTAGCCAAAACATGGGAACCCCAACATAATGGCGACTCCGCTGGGGACTAAGTGCATTTCACCTCAAACATATCTCAAAGCCTTAGAAAGCCTAGATCTCTGGTTAGGTTGGCAGTAAGTCACCCCTTTCTTGAATCAACCTCCATTGTTGAGTGTCCATCATACTCTTAGACAGAGCCTGGAAAGGGCCAGGAAGCCTTCGGATCTCACCCTCTTCGGAGGTGACATATCTAGTAAATGCCCTCCCAGTCAATCTCTGGTTGGAGTTTGTTGTTTTTGAGGAGATTCCTGAAAGGTGATAGAGCCTGAGCACTGTGGTGGAGAGTGTAACCCCTTAGATATACCCTAAAACCCTCCACCTGGCGACTCCATTATCCTAAACGAAAAGACTCCACTGGTGATCAGTAGGCCTACTGGTTATCTTGGTTTCACATAAGACTCCACTGGGAGACCAGCCTCTAAGACAACATCAACCACAGTAGAAGTAACAAATAGGGTTAAGTTGCTTGGCTAAGAAACAGCATTCTGGCTTTTAGAACCATTCACACAAGAGCTTATCCCAACCCAAACCCACCTGAAATAGTTGATAATCCGGAGAGTATTCTCAAGGGAGTGTTGAACCCTTAATTAAACTGAGAGGGGGGGTGAATCAGTTTAATACATACATGGACTTTTAAAACTTTCTCTTAAAACTTATTTACACCTTCACTTCATGATCAACTTAATATGTGAACAATCTTTATTAGTGAGCAGCAAGTATCAAACAGATTTGCTAATGTAACAGCAGTCTTAAAATGTGAGCAACAAGTATTAAGCAGATTAGATAAACCACATCAACACATAGACATCATGCACAGAGACACCAGATATAAGTGGAAACCCATAAAGGGAGAAAACCACATCTTATTATTGTTGTGATGCAAAGGCAAGCTCCAACTCCCTCTCACCACTGTTTTCTGCAGGCACCAACCTACAGGAGGCTCTATCCTCAATTCTGCAGGCTACAACTTGCAAGGAAGCTCCAACTCCCATCAATTTTCTGCAGGCACCAACCTACAGGAGGCTCCAACCTCAGTCAGCTACAACTGACATCTATAAAGCTACAACTTGATAGGGAAGCTCCAACTTCCTCACTCTTTCAAAAGAGAAACAATTGTTGATTTACCTTGGATATCAGCTCTGTCTTGTTCCAATTGCTCTGCTATTCATCTATTCTCATATCTGCCCTGTATCATCTCTGCATCTTCTCAGATTCTCTATTAGCTTCTCCTTCTTCTCTGCTCAACTCCTCTTTCTTCTCTGCTTCACTGCTTTATTTCTGCATTATTTTTACTCACTCTTTCTCTCCCTTCTCACTATCTCTTTGGCATTTCAAAATGATATTACTTATAGAATTTTTTATGACTGTTTGTTTTCTTCTAGGAATTCTAAATGAATGGTCATACCCCCTGGTCTTCTGCCTCCTCATTTCTTTATCCAACTCAATTTAAAAATCATAATAATATGTACACAATTTCATGCTACAGTGGAGTTTTGTCTTTTCTTTAGGATACTTGCCTTTGCATCACAAACAATAAAAAATAATTATATCATTTACATTTACATTCTTAATTTCATATTTCAATATCACTCAGCTCCTTTTCAGTTATATAACTCAATTTCACTCAGCTCCTTTTTTTTTTTTTTGCGTTTGTTGAGTGATTGTTCTGTGTACCTTGATTTACTATAATTTTGTGCACCTGTGAATGTATACCTGTCAAACCTGTAATATCTGTGAATCTCTGTCAGACCCATACTTTTATCCCTGTGTTTAATCACTTTTTCATTGTGCTTTTGTGCACCAACTGCATATATAACTGCTTCTCAGGTTTATTCTCAATTACATATACATCTGGACAATATATATTCAGAAAAGAGAGTATAGTGACACTTGATGCAGCAAGGTTACCACAAAGCCTCGGTTCAACATCACAGTCCTGGTTTAGCTCAAATTTTTCATCAGCTGTGTGTACAATTGCATTCAAGTTTCATGCCCGAACGAGAGATCAATTCGCAAGCGGCAGCACGGTGAACAAGCGCAGGTTAAACAGCGCACAGGTTGATTGGAGATCGACGAAGTGCGGGGGGTTGAAGAGCGCGGAGGTTAACACGGAGGGTACCCCCCGTAGTTGACTGGCCGATCACACGTTGACCGCCGATCAACGGCTATGATGAACTGCGGGGCCTCACCCCATTTGATGTGTACGGAGAAATGGGAGCCCCCGTAAACACCACTTTGTGGTGGCTCCACCATGCACCACCTCCAGCGCGCCACCAATTCACCACCCTTTATAATAATGTTATCACCGGCGGGATTTTATATTAATAGCCAACACTCTACGAACCAATGACTTGGAATAACCCCGTGGCTCCGGGCCCTACCTCTACGATAAATCGACCAATCAAACATTCGTATCGTACCTGGCCTAACCTCCGCACGCCTTTGTTAAACTTTGAGCAAGTTCTGCGAATGATCGCCGTCGGATATCGAGCCTCCATATCAACGGTGTCTATTGATTTCGCTCGATGTCTTCAGTCGATGTATAACGCGCGAAAGCGCACTTTAAAGGGCGGTTTTGAAATGGTCCACAGGCCACGTGTCGATTCCTGTATGGAATCGCTGCCCATTCCTCCAATACCGCTTTCCGACGGATGGTGGTGCGGAAAAAACCATGGTTTCACTCCAACCCACCGTTACTGTTCACAAGTCTCGGTTCCTCTCCTCTCCTCCGCTCCAGGTTCCGCTCAGGGTTTTAATTTAATAGTTCAATACACCGTTTTAACGCTAATTCTTTCGCATTTCAATTATATATATATAATTTTTTGTTTCGACTATGATTCCGCCTCCAACGCAGAGTTCCGCTCCTTTGACTTTGGTTCCGCCTCTGACTATGGTTCCGCTCCTATTCACGCTGGTTCTTCGATGTATGCATATATATAAACCATATATATATAACGCACCTACCATATATACAATCTCAATGTCAATCGAATACAAGTTCTTTGTTAAAAAATGGCGATAATTTCAAACATAATTCAAACAGTGAATGCTAACTGATTCAAAAGCCCGGAAAGTTATGTGTAACGCCCGGCTGTATGAAAGATTCTCGGAATTTATCTATATATGTACATATTTTTGAAATAACAACGGTTTCTCTGCAATGACATATGTGGCTCTACCTCTGTCGCTTCTGTCACTCTGCCTCTGCCTCTACTGCTGTGATAACAGCTCTGTCTCCGTATTTGCTTCCTCTGTCTCTGACTTTCTCTTCATTTCCTCTTTGCTCCATTGTCTATATTAGTCTCCTTGTAACTGTTCATGTTTCTGCATCTCCTACCTCCTTTGCCATCAATGACAATATTTCCAACAGGGAGCTCCTACACCTATAAGATCAACTATTCCCAGTCACATTCATAGAGCTAATTCTGCACCAGAAGACCTAACAGCTCTATCACATTTTCTCCCTAACCTAGACCCTCCAAACAGATTACCTAGAACTAGGTCATTCAGTACTTTAGACCAGCCAGACCCTCAGCCTAGGGATAGAGGAACTCCTCCATCTACACCACCTGATATCCACTTCATTCAAAACTTGGGGCTCTCCCACCCTAGATCTGCCCAACAGACTTCTGTTGGTCCTAATATCCCGGTCATCCAAATACCAGTTGCTCAATCCAACCCTATACCTCATCATAACATTATCATGGCAGCCTGGTATGCACCTCTAGTTTTACCTCAGCCCTTGCTACCCTTACCCAATGATTATCAATCAAAAATCCCACACTTCGCTGCTAAAGAATCCATCACAGCTCAGCAACATGTAGATAAAATGGAGGATTCTTTTGACTACATGGAAATTGATGATGAAACAATCAAAATGAGAATCTTTGCCCAAAGCTTGGGAGGTGAGGTGAAGAAGTGGTTTAAAAACCTACCTACGGGTAGTATCCAAGATCTCCCTGCTCTATAACAAACTTTCGTGGACAAATGGGAAACTAGGGCAAACCCTCGCCAACTCCTAGTTGAATACATGAGCCTTAAAAGAAATGTGGGAGAGAGTGTCCATGATTACACAACAATATTTAACAGCATTTACAATGCCCTCCCCCCACATATGAAACCTCCACAAGGCATGGCCCTAGCTAAGTACCCTGATGGGTTTGATGCTGACATGGCCTATGAGCTTAGGGATAAAGAGTACACCACATTGGAGGACATGCAGAAAGGAGCAGTGAACATAGAGGCAAACCTGATTGAGAAAAGAGCAAGACTGAGATCTGAGAGGAGGGTAACCTATAGGGATGACAATGTAGCCTCCACATCTGATCCAAATTATGACAAATTGTCTAAAAACATGGAAGAGATACAACAAATGATGAAGAAAATGGTTGTCGTTGTCAATAACCAAAACAGAAATCAAAACCAGAACCAAAACTTTAGAAGGAACAACAATGCTCCCAACAGACAGAAAGAATCAAATCAGCAAATTATTCCCCCTTTCCAAAACTTTTTAGATGAAGATGAGGGAATCCTAGAAGAGTCCGAAGGGAATGCAATAAACATGTTTGAAACAGAAGACTCAGTCCTTAACTGTGATTCAGGAGAATATCAACCCTCACCATCATACTGGGATGAGGAACGATTAGAAACTAAAGATTACAGATTAGGATTTGAAAATGCCATAATGCAGGTCAGAGAACAATATGAACTTAGGAGCAAAAAGAACCAAGACACTTCCAAACCCAAAGCTCCTGAGGTTACCATCAAGAAAAGGCCTGAAAAATCTTCTAAAGTGACTGCTGAAAATAGAAAAACAGCAGCTGAAAGTTCTAGGAAAAACAAAGAAAAAGACAACCAAAACGTTGAAAAACAAAGCCAACCAGCTAGTAGCACTGACACTACGGTTAGTGCTCCTGATAAAACTGTCACCAACCCTATACATAGTGATAAATCACAAGCTGATACAACCACTAAGACAGTGGTAAATAAAACAGAGTTGAGTATTACAAAGGGCCAGTCCACTTTCAGTTTGGAAAGTGAGATTGCCAAAATCAAAATTCCTGTACCATTATCTGAGTTGGCCACTCAGGATGTATATAAAGGCCAAATTTTGAAAGCCTTTAATTTAGGAGAATTCAATGACACTGTGAGTTTGAATGATGACCAACCTGCCCTCTTGTTTGGTCCAAATATTGAGGGAAAGTTTCAGGAAGGGGTAGTTCCACCTTTTTATATCAGTCTCAACATTCATGACAAAATACTCCACAATGCCATGCATGATTCTGGAGCGTCACACAATTTAATGCCTAAGGTAGTAATGGAAAAGCTAGGCCTGGAGGTAACACGACCTTACAAAGACTTATATTCATTTGACTCTAGAAGAGTGAAATGCCTAGGACTAATCAAAGATTTATGTGTGAGCTTGACCCAGATTTCTGCCAAATGTATGGTCATGGATGTGGTGGTGGCAGATGTACCACCCAAGTATGGCATGTTATTATCGAGATCATGGGGAGCCAAATTGCAGGGAACAATGCAGATGGATGGCTCATATGCCACTATCCCTATCTTTGGCCAACTTAGAAGACTGTATAGAGAGTCCCAGATGAAATTCCTAGTCAGTAGCCCCGAGAAGCCTGAAAATTCACCATTATACTCTGTGCACACAGACCTGGATTCTTTCATTCTTTATAACGACCAATCCTTAGGAGAGCCAGAATCACAACGCAGAGATCCAAGCAAAAACACAGAGCCCATGGACTTTAGCATAATGGACACCCCAGAAGAATACGATGAAGAAAACCATGAAAACGAAACTCTGAATGAACCAGAAACACAATGCAGTCAGCCTATTAGTCACACCCCTCAAACTGATACACCATGTGAAGAACAAGACAACCCACAACCTAGTACAGATCCCCCAACGCAACCTAATGGCGAACCCCTGTGGGAAATGAATTTCGATGGGTCCTATACTAGAAACAATGCTGGAGCAGGGGTGTGGCTACGTAACACAGAGAATTATCATGTAGAGAGCCATGTTGTGAATCTGCATTTCAAATGCACGAACAATATTGCAGAATACGAGGCCCTGATCCTAGGCCTAAATCTGTTGAAAAATTTAGGGGCCCGTAGGATAACTGTGCATGGAGGTTCAGAGTTAGTTATCAGACAGGTGAATGGTGAATATACAGCCAAACACCCCAGGTTAAGAGCATACTGGAGCGACACTCTAGATTTATTGAAAACATTTGTTGAATATGAATTGGCGTTCATTCCCAGGAGTCAAAATGTTATTGCAAATGGATTGGCTCGTCTAGCCAGTTCATATCCTAAGACTCCAGATGACCAGCAAATCATCATTCAAACCAAGTTCAGACCTGTGGTGCCAAACAACGAAAAATATTGGCAGGTCTTTGAAGGAGACAAACAGATCGAAGATTTCCTGGTGGGCAGAAACGAGTTTGAACTTTCTGATTCAGACTCAAAATCTGATGACGGCTGCCCAAGTGAGGATCCCCCAGATGAACAAGAAACACCCTGTAACATAGGAATAAACGCCCTTTCTGAAGAAACTAGAAATCCAACCAAAAAATGTGAAAACACAGATACCGAAGAGGTAGAGGTGCTGCAGGTCAAAGACAAGAATGTACCCAGAGGCCTGGCACCCCTAGAGGACCTTTTTGACTTTGATGACGTAGCAAAGAAGCCCACTATGGAACATGCAGACTCAAATATAGAAGAATGCAACATAGGCACTGAAGATAGACCCAAAATGATAAAACTGGCTAAGTCTATACCTACAGACATGAAGAAGAGATACACTGACCTGTTTAAGGAATTCATTGATGTGTTTGCATGGAGCTATGAAGACTTAAAGGCCTATGACACCAACATCATACAACACAAGATACCCTTAAAGGAAAATCAGAGGCCCTTCAGGCAAAAACTCCGCAGAATCAATCCAAAACAATTGCCTGTAGTCGAAAAAGAGATTAAGAAGATGCATGATGTAGGCATAATAGTCCCTGTCAGGTTTTCTGAGTGGGTGTCAAACTTGGTGGCTGTGAGGAAGAAAATAGGGGAGATTATACTATGCATAGACTTCAGAAATCTCAACAGAGCCTCCCTTAAAGACAACTACCCCTTGCCTAGAATGGAACATATCTTACAGAAGGTAGTGGGCTCTAAAAGGATTTCCCTGTTAGATGGTTTTTCAGGATATAACCAAGTATTGGTACTCCTAGAGGATAAACTCAAAACAGCATTTACCACCCCATGGGGCACCTTTATGTATGTGAAGATGCCTTTTGGATTGATGAATGCTGGTGCCACCTTCCAGAGAGTGATGGATATAGCTTTCTCAGAGGAGATAGGACACTTCATTGTTATCTACTTGGATGACTTGAATGTCTATTCTAAAACTGAAGGAGAACACTTGAAACATCTGCGGAAAGTTTTTGAAAAATGTAGGAGGTACGGTCTATCTCTAAATCCTAAGAAAACTGTTTTTGGGCTGCAAGAAGGCAAGCTTCTTGGCCACATTATATTTGAGAAGGGAATTAGGATAGACCCACAGAGAGTTGAGGGAATACTACAGATCACACATCCCAGAAACATCAAAGAATTACAGTCCATCATTGGGAAGATCAATTTCCTTAGGAGATTCATTCCCAACCTTGCTGAGCACCTTAGGAAAATGACTGACATGCTGAAGAAAGGTGCAGGAATTAAGTGGACTGTTGAAGCCAAGAAATCTTTTGAGTCAGTAAAACTTGCACTCACTCAAACCCCTGTCCTTATCAGCCTAGACTTCTCAAAATATTTTTTGATCTTTTCCTTTGCCTCTGAACACACAATAGTTGCAGTCTTGCTGCAAAGGAATTCAGAAGGTATGGAACAGCCAATTTCCTTTTTCATTAAATCACTAAGGAATGCACCCTTGAAGTACAACATAATGGAGAAACAGGCTTATGCTTTAGTCAAGGCCTTAAAAGATTTTAGGGTGTACATTTTACATTCTCGTACCATTGCGTATGTGCCTAACATTGTTGTCAAAGATATCTTGTCTCAAGACCCTGATGGGAAACGGGGCAAGTGGATTGCTACAATCTTAGAATATGACATTGAAATAAAACCCACCAAGCTGATCAAAGGTCAAGGCTTGGCCAAACTAATGGTTGAATCAAACTTCCAGGCCCTTGACATTAACATGATAAATGCCTTAGATGAGCAGGAAGGATTGCCCCATCCAACTGTTGAGGAGCAGTTTCAAAACTCTCCTTGGTATTCTGCTATCCTTTACGTTCTCACCAGCCTCAATGCCCCTCCAGAACTGTCCAAAACCAAGGCCAGATTCATAAAACTCAAAGCAAAAAGCTACTGCATTTTGAATGGGAATCTATACTGGAAAAATCCAAATGACCTTTTGCTTAAATGTTTTCCTGAACCTGAAGCCGAAAGAATCAAACAAGAATTCCATGCTGGAGAATGTGGAGGCCACCTGAGTTGGAAAGCCACTGCCAATAAAATACTCAGGGCTGGTTACTATTGGCCTACTCTCTTCAATGATGTCCATAAAATGATACTTGCCTGCCACAAGTGCCAGATCTTTGAAGGCAGAAGGAAGCTTCTCCCCCTCCCATTACAACCCATCACCGTAGAAGGTCCCTTCATGCAATGGGGCCTAGACTTTATTGGAGAAATTCACCCCTCTTCCTCTGGACAACATAAATGGATCCTAACTGCTACAGATTACTTCACTAAATGGATAGAAGCCATACCCACTATGAATGCCACTGATCTTGTCATCATTAGGTTCCTAGAAGACTTCATCCTATCTCGGTTTGGTTGTCCAAGGAAAATAATCACTGACAATGCTGCTGCCTTCGGATCCAAGAAAATGGTTGATTTCTGCCACAGGTACGGAATAGCACTTGGTCATTCAACTGCCTATTACCCCCAGGGTAATGGATTGGCTGAATCATCTAACAAAAGCCTGGTCACAATTACTAAGAAGCTGCTGGAAGAGAACAAAAAGTCATGGCATAAAAATTTGATACATGCTTTGTGGGCCGACAGGCTCACCACAAAGAAATCTATTGGCATGTCACCATTCCAGCTGGTTTATGGAACAGAAGCAGTCTTTCCTACTAGCCTTGGAGTACCAGTGATTAAGCTTGTCCAGGAAATTCAGTGAGATGAAGACAGTATGGTGAGAAGAATTAATGAAACTATTCATCTTCAGCAAACAAGGGAGCAAGTTTACAATAGAGCAATTAAATTTCAGGAAAACATAAAGTAATAGTTTGACAAAAGAACCAAAACTGCAGATTTCCAAGTTGGGGACAAAGTTCTGAAATGGGATTCAAGAAGAGAGGACAAAGGTAAACACGGCAAGTTTGACAGCTTATGGCAGGGTCCATACATTATTCAAGCTACTGTGGGCCCAAATGCATTTTTTCTACAAGAACTTGATGGTACAGAGATGTTTGGGGGTCCTGTCAATGGCAGGATGCTCAAACACTACTTCTGCTAATTTTCATTTCCAATTCCATTTCCATTGTACATACCATTGCAGTTTTAATTTCAAGAAAACAGAGAAAATGTTTCCAAAAAATAGAGAAGGCAGAGGTTCAAACATGCTCAAAACATGGACCTCTGAAAAGTGCAAAAGATTGGCTCTAATATGATCAAAACCTGAGCCAAAGAAAGAAAGACAGCTGGTCCTAACATGCTCAAAATCGGGACCAGCAAAGGAAAAGGAAGAATCAGCTCTAATATGCCCAAAACCAGAGCTGAAATCAAAGAAAAGAAGTGACTCAAATATTCTCAAAACCTGAGTCACAAAGAAAGAAGGATATTTCAAAACTGCAGATTTCATGCCTTCACAGTTTTGTTTTTAGTTTTCTACAAGTCTTCACTCCAGCAAGTCAGACAGTCTAATCTTGACTTGGCTGTTTTTCAATTTCCTGTCTTAGAATGTAGGAGAAGAAGTCTGCTGGACAGTTTAATCCCAGCAGATATTATATTAGGTAGAGAATCATATGAGACCAACAGTCTAATATGGTCTCATGGAGCAATAAGGGTAGATGTAGAATAGGTTTATTTTCTGTTGCAAAATAAAATGATGTAAAGGGTCTGCTAGTTCAAATGCACCCAAAAGGAAATGGTAGGACTGTAGTCTGGGTAGGTAGATTGGTTGGGAAATATTTCTGCTGATTTGTGTCTCTAACATATGGTGGCAGCTGAAAATCAAAAAAAAAAAAGAGGATGTGCCAAGCAGCAGGCATCTGGCCTACTCCAAAGATCATTTCTGGTTTCTTGACTCCTTCAAGAAGAAGCCATCCCCATGTGTAGCCACTGTTAGCCCCCCTATGAAATTCTTGACAAGCAAGCTAGGGGCTATATCATTTTGGAGACCTTCAAGGAATGCATCTCCCCTGAAGACACATCATCCTTGAGGTCTCTCTGTGCTTTGCCTTATACAAGTCCCCTCCACTGGTTCCTTTCCCTAAAGGCCTGCATTTACCCCTTGTACCCCTGCAAAATGTCCCCTTTTTCCCCCTTTTCCTCCTTCTGTCAAAGTTCCTCTTTCCCCTTTTTATTTTCCCTATTAACCCCCTAAATCCCCTCTAAAAATCCCTACACCCTTTGTTTTCCCAAATTCCCCCTCCATCCCCCTATCGTTACCCTTTAGGCCTCAAAATACATGAAAATGGGTTAAAAACCCACTTCAGACATTATAATAGGTCTCAGCCCCCTCTCTGATAGCCCCGCGCCTTTTTTCTCTCCATATAACCCAGCGTCGTGACCCAAGCGCTAACCCCAAAGGCGCTTGCCCCAGTGTTTCATTGGGCGCGATTACAGCCGTCGATCTGCACAGATCGGATAGCGATCGCCACCCCCGCAGCCTCTGTCGTTTTCCCCATTCATCAACTGTCGCTGCATCTCCACCGTTCATTTTCCCGTCAGATCGACGGTGCAGAGCCCATCCGCCCTGTGGACCCCGCCACGCACTATTCCAAAACTGCCTGGTTTATTTCGCACCGCCCTTGGGCGGCTGGCGGTTTTTCCCTGATGGCCAGCGATTCCACTCAGCGCCTGACACCTGTCCTCCTGTATGATTTCAAAACCGCCCATGATTATACAGCGTTTAATGCAGCAGCCAAGAATTCTGTGCACCGGAAATTAATGCACAAGCCAGTTTTTTGCATCGGTAAAGCCTTTCTCCATTGAAGGATAGAGTTTAAGCTCTGCAAACCATGTACAGCACCATTAAAGCTCCATTTGCGCCATCAATGGAGTAGCAGTGACCTCGAGGCACGAAAACGCAGATATTTAGGCCTCAAGCTCAGAATTAAAGCATTATGATGGGGATTAAAGGGCTCAATCCAGTTTTTCAGAGGTAAAGCATCAGAGTGAAGACCCCGAGGACCTCTCAAATATTAAATGCAAGGGAAGCCGTACCACCAGGGTTTTTTCTACAGCAGCAGTATGTTTTTCTTCATCAGAGGACAAAACACCCATGCAGTTTTGATTATGCATCGTGTCCCTGAAGTTTCCTACCCTGACCGCAGTCCTACAGGATCAGGAGCATTTGTTGCACAAGTAGGGCAGATTTCACTATTTCTTATTTTATTTATGTTATTTCACCACACGTACCACACAGTACTGCAGTCAAAATGCCTAAGCCATACCAGGGATAAATGCAGAGATTTAAAACAAGATGGGTTTCGGCCCTCTATTCTTTTCTGTGTTTAATGTTACATTTAGTGCTCACCTACCTCCTTAGTCGATCTTCTGTTCATCCTACGCTATAAAACGCAGAAGAAAATTATTGTAAAGGTTGTTGATTGGATATCAGATAAATGCAAGCATTTTTTCCTCTTGAGACAAGTTCTCTGTATAATATTGTAAGATAGGTTGAGATTTGATGTAGTCAGACTGAATGTTCAAGCTATGGGCAATGATGTACCTGATTGGTGTTGTTTTTAATATGACAAGCACATTTCTTTGGATACTGATCTAAAGCAGCTAGTGATGTTTTCCTATCTCTGTGTTTGAGTTCATTTCATTCCATTTCTACTGGCTCGCATCAAAAGTTTGGCATAAGATTTACCCTTGATAGGTACCTTATGTTGCTGCTCTCCCATCCTTTTATGTTTTCTGCTTATATGTGTATCTGAATATTGATTTCAATTGATTTAACCAGTGTAGTGGATGTTTTTTCCTGCTCCCTGATGTATGAATTAATGAAATCTATGTTTAGATGTTCTTGTTAGGATTTATGGATGAGTTGAGAACACTGGGAGGTCTAGAACCCTGTCTCTGCCTCACTAGGATCTTTCCATCTCATTGAACCTTTCTAAGATCCCTTCTATTAAACTTATCCTTGTTTTTCCTTGGAGTTGCTAAAGCAGACCTGGAGTTAAATGACCTTTGGTCCGATCTATAAGTAGCCCCTTTGTCCCCCTTTGAGAGTTGTCTCTGAGTACGTCCAAGCAGGTCTGGAGTTAAATGACCTCTGACCTGATCTATAGACAGAAATTTGGTTGTCTTTCCCTCTCACTCATTTTCAGTTCTTAATGTTCCATTCCATCAATCATCTTTTAAGATCCAAATGCTCTAGATAACTAGCCCAACTGAAAGCTTGCACATTGAACACAAGTAAACCCTTTCTTGACTCCATTGCCCAATGGCCTTGATGTTCCCTGAGTTATCTATCTTTGCCTAGTTTCCTCTTTGCTCATACTTGTCTTATATTGGACCCATCTTTCCTGATTCCCAACAACCAAACATAAACAATCAAACAAACAAACCTTGAACCTATAACTAGCTAAAACCTTAGCATCTGAGCTTCAAAGACATAAAACCTTTGACTATCATAGAGAGATCCCTCTCCGGACCTAGGAGGGCTAGATCCTAAGGTCTGAAAGTGGTTCTATGTTGTCTCATCTTTTGGTCTTGTCAACCTGGCCAAAACATGGGAACCCCAACACATCATACTGGTATACTTCATGATTATTATTTTTCTCACAAATTGCAAGCAATGTTGGAGCTGAAGATCTCTCATTCTCCTTGGGTGAAATATTTTTCTTTGTCAAGGGTTATGTCAGTACTATTGGGGGCTGACCTGGAGCTTGAGATGTTGTGTAGTTCATTGATGTCTTCTGATACCAGGAGCTATTATGATTTTTATCTATGGATGTCTTGGTATTTGATGTTGGTTTTGTATCTCACCAGCCACAATTGTTTTTCTTCGCCTCCTATGAGCTGACAAACCCTTTAGGAAAGGGACATGCATGTTGAAGGTTCCTAATCTATTGGAAAATCCTGCACCTGAACATTGTGTTTTTTAGTCCAAGGGTTGGGAATGCTTCTTATCTCCCCACTTGAGGACAATTTTGTATGGAAAACCTTCACTAAGATCCATTTCCACACATATGTGGATGAAACTCATGAATCCCTTTGACAATATTTCATTGTCTATGGTCTTGATAAAACGACCTAAGGAGTCTTTGATGTCCTCTAAGATCTTTGGAAGGATCCATTAAAAAGAAGAGTTTGGGAGCCTAACCTAAACTGAAATGGGAAAGTACTTCATAGTAAGTGGATTAAATAAAGGAAACCATAATTGGATCGATAGACCTGCGCTACCCCAAAACCAGGGACTCTAGTCCGAAACCCTTTTCTAGACTTCAGGAACTTTAAAGAACACTACAAAAAAATATTTCAAGCATAACAATAATTCTATTTTTTGGGACCATTTCTTATGAACCCAATCTGACAAAGTAGATGTTGAGGGCCAAAAGCCATTGAAATTACATATAATCATCTGAATTGTAAAATATTCCATCCTTTTCTTGTTGATGATCTCATTAAATTCTAGATTGTGAGTGTTTCAAGAGTGATCTACCACAAATTCCTAACCCAAGATCTCCTTATGTGACTTAGGATTGAAATCCAACTTCAAGGCATCCTTAAAAGACATGGGCTTTGAAGCAGAGGAAGCACTGCCACCCATGACACCTCCTTTTAGACCCAAAACAAGGAAGATGGTGGAGTCCTTCTTTATTCCAAAGTATCTAGGGAATTTTTTCATCACCAACTGTCTCCCCTCACGAAGGAGTCTTATTTCTCTCATGGGAGTCCCTGATAACTTATGAATGTTATCCATAAGCAATTCTACAACATCCATTTCACTGACCAAAATGCAAAGGAATTTTTCTGAAAAGGGCTTGACAAAAATTGGGAATTGTTGAATATTCAATTCCCCATTGTCTTTATTAACCATATACCAACCAACAGTCGGGCTCCATGGAGTAGATCTGTTGATCCTTGCAAACCCCACCTACTGGGGAATTTCGCCAAACATTTTGCATGTTTTGAAAAAACCATGATAAATCTCTCTCTCAAACATTATAAAAAAAACACTTCTCGTACATTTTTTTCTTGGACACACTTGTTAAACACTTGTGCTACCATTCACTCTACCATGAGCATGGCACACGAGCTCTCAAGTAGCCAATATTTCTCCATTGAGACGAGGACATCACAAGGCACAGATACACTCTATGGATCTTCTTCCATAAATCCGAAAAGCATTTCTGTTGGGCAGAATTGTGTAATACAGATAAAACACACTTCCCTAGACAGGTGCTAGTCTAGAACAACAGGTGAAAGACTACACAACCATTTTTCCTAACTCAGAATAAACACACAGAGAGGATTGGATGCTTACTTGTTCAGTCACTTCCAAATGGCTCCTTTTTTTCGCTTCCGTTACAACTTCAAATTCAAGCGGTTTGTGGCTGAATGCTTCCTGCAAGAAATAACACTGAAACAACAGAAGATGCAATAATATATATGTATATTCAATTTAGTTAGCTAAATCAGTTAAGAATAAACCATATACATCAACTAATATCTTAAAACATGGAAAATCAAAGCCAATACAAATGCATATAGGGAAAAAAAAGTTGCATTCTTTATTGATGATAGAAGGAGAGGTTACAACCAAATAACTGATCTGAAGTGACCCTTCCAGCATTGATCCACAACCACATCACAGCATAAGCATCTCCACCAGCAGTTACACAAAACTAAGCTCTCAATTGAAAATCCTCCAGCATTTCTCTAGTCAAATTCTTCTCCTCTCAAGCACTCAAATCCATGCTCAATTTATAGATGAATTGAAGGTAGTTTCTCAGTCAATGACTTTCCAATAATAGGCAAGACATGTTTCCTTTCATGTAGATGTCAAATGGACACTTGGATCCGAAGCTTGACACATGTGAACCCTTCTAGAAGGCACTGGCCAAGTGGAGATTCCGGAACAATGAGAATTTCGCTCCCAATATGACCAACACACTCTACAATGTCAGGAAGTGCTTTGCATAGTAGCCTTACATGGGGCTACCTGTCTTTGCAATGCACTTAGTCCCTTTAGAGGTAGCGTTGGTGAGCTCCCACATGTTATATTATAAGCTTCAAACCTTGGAAAGCTTTGCTTGATGAAAGTATTGCTTGATTTGTCTTTTTCTTGTCTTAGGGCATATAGAAACTTGAAATGATGGGGAATGATAGACCCACAATCATTGGTCCTAGAGATGATGTCCAGTTAACCAGGTCATTGGGAATGGTGCCCAAATTGACCTATAATAATTTCCAATACCATGAATGAAAATTCTAGCTCATCCTCGTTGCTACAGTTATCACCAGAAAACTAGGCAAGATAGAGACAACAAGGATTTCAGCGCTAATGAGAGGGCCTCGGGAGATGTTGAGGTGTAGCATTATGGTTTGGGAGCTTAAAGACAATAGGATAATTTCATTGGTTTTTCACCATAGGCGTTGTTCTTAATTGTGTCAAACTTTTGAAATGCAAAGCTATATATAGTTTTTAGTCATTATAATAACATTTTCACTTTTATTTCTGCACTTGGTCTCTATTTACTTGATAATGAATAAATAAATAAACTCATTTACAATTATCTTACTTTTCCGTGAGAAGTTGGTTTATGTAAATTGTTTTCTTAATTGTGTGAAAGGACGATACATTATATTCTATACGTTGTAAGCCTAATATCTTGTTAGAGAATGTTCCAATATGTTCATGAATCATATATTTTAGAATTCCAAACCCTTAGGTGTGCATTTTCAGATACTTTGAAAATTTAGTCGGAATTTATGTTTTATTGCTTCACTTCATCGGTCTTTTTTATGTAAAATGAAAAAAATATGTTTAGCCATGTTTTTCTTTCCTTGTATTTGTTTTCTTTTCTTGCACAATGACACAAATATTCCAAACATTAATTAAAACGTTTGCATGTTTAACAAGTGCTACATAGTAGAGTGTACCTACGGCTTAATAGAAAAAAAGGGAAAATATCTGATCACAATTGATATATGACAAAAAAATTACCTACTATGCTTTGTAAATGTAGTTGTAAAATGTATTTTCCCAGTGAAAGTTTAATCCACTATATATTGACATATATCTATGAATGACCTCATAACATTGATTGCACACTTCCTAAAGCTATGCACATTTTTCTAATAAGCATTTCATCATTTAGTGAATGGCTATATTATAGATTTCATGAAAGCAAAATAATAGAAGCAATTGAATTGGTCATTAGCCTAGATTTTTTTTGCTCAGAATCAATGTTATTCAATGTGAATGATTTTTTTTTGCTCAGAATCAATGTTATTCAATGTGAATAATTTAGTCATATTCTTTGTGCTTTTCAAAAAAAAGTATAGTCAATTTTACAATTAGAATTATCTTTATTAAAATGAAAGTCAATAATAATTTACACCAAAAGTTAAATTTAGCAAAAATATATATGGCAAAAAGTAAGATTATTAAAATGTCTATGGGTTTTTATCAAAATTATACAATAAAAAGGACATAATTAAAATATTTGAGTTAACTTTAATCAAGTGGTGGTTGTATATTTTATTGAATTAATTATAAAAACATAAAATTTATTATAAAAAATATATTTTTATTTAATATCATATATAATAATATTTATATTATAATTTAATTTAATTTAAATTTTTAAAATATTAAAATTTATATATTCATTCTAGACCCATGAAGAAATATATCAAATTCTAGCCATAAAAGACAAAAAGTATAAAGTTATACCGCTCTGAATCTCCGATATATATACGTCATTAACACATTTATAATAAAAAAATAGCGTTGAGTTTCAAAGTTTGGGTGGAGTAATGAGTATTGATATCCTTACCCACGGCATGTTATGTTATAAAAACCGAAAATTAAAGTTGGAGCAGGGTGACTCATCACCGAATTTGATGTTACAACGATCAATCACTAAAATGTCGCGTAGTCTAAAAAGGTCGGGTTTTCATCTAGAATTAGGCAATGTTTTTTCAGAAAATCCAGCAAAAATGATGCAGCCATATTTTCACTGGAATGGCCAATCAAATCAATTGTTATCTGTATCTACCCAGCAATAAAGTAACTTGATAGTTTAACATAAATGAATGGTATAAACTATTATAGTAGTTTAAAAAAATTTCAAAATAATTTAAAAATTTAGGTGAGATTATGAAAAATTTTGGCAAAGATTTTTGAAAATCTGGATTATAGTTGTTAAACTTCAGTGTTTTGAGTGCCTTAAGGATTTTTGATGATGTTGAATCTATTTTCGCTATAAAAATGCAATTCGAACACTCCAACTACCTGACTTTTTGAATTTTTTTTATCTGATTCCAGCAAAGACAACTCCCAAATTATCTGCACCAAGCAATAAAGTAACTTGACAACACAAATTTTAAAACATTTTACAATAACATGTTGAATTTTAAACTCAATCAAATTAATAATAAATATATTAATTTATTTTTAATAAATAATAAATTTCAGCTTTTAAAGTTTAACTTTAAAATAATAATTTTTGGTAGAACCCAAAATAATATGTGTTTGACTAAATACCCAATGCCATATCACTCTAAGTTGGAACAAATATTTTATTTATTTATTATCGGGATGGTATTTACAAGGGCATGACAAAACTTTGGTGGGTTACAATGTGTATGACCCGCAATTGGCATGATGTTGGGTCTTTAAATCAGGAGTTAAATACAACAAAGTTAAATAGAACAAGGTAGAATAGTGCTACGTATTTAAATTTATCTCTTTTTTACATCAAGAGTTGTATACACCACTTTTTTTAACCTTTGCATGGAACAATGTTATGTGTACACAAATGTAAGAAGATAGAAGAAGTTTATAGGAAGATAGAAGAAGCTTAGTATGATGGATTTATAATGGATAGAGGTAAAAAATTTATGTAGGAAACTGGATGAAGTCGAGTATGATAGATTATTTAATTTTAAAATTAAATATTAAAATGGTATAATGTTAAAATTATAGGTTAAATATTAAAGTCGTATAAGGATTTTTTTTATATATAAAATAATTTTAATTAATTTGATTATTAAAATTTATAAAAATTATATATATATATATGGCTTATTTAAAGTTAAATTTTTGAATTATTAATTTGAAGTAATTGTAGTTTTTGACATGAAGGAAGTGAATGATAATTTAATTTTTTATTTAGTCAATGAAAAGAAATGACTATTTGAAAGTAAATTTGAAAAACCTGGAAAAATAACCAGTCTCTGGAGTTTGAGAAAACTCTGTGATTGGAACGAACCAATACAGTGTGAGATCCAAAACTGATTTAAGATTTCTGATCAGAATTCAGCAATAAGCAATGAAATTGTCCCTAGCAGTCCTGCAAATGATATGATTTTCATCCCAGAATATTGGTTGAAATTGGGACAAAACAGGGACAAATTATATAGGGTTCATGTTGAAGTTTCCCTTGATCAGTATGGCAGATATATAGCAGTGAAGTTGTGACCAAAGTTCTTATTCTTAGCTTGAGTAGTACGTATCCACAAGGAGCTTCCTGTCATGATAATTTTAGCTGGCATAGGTGGATAATTTCATATTAGCAGAAGAAATCCTGCAGGGTGTTAGTGCTCAAGAAGTAGCAATTAGCTAATACCACTATTCATTTAACAACTTGACAGCTGAATTGACAGCTAAATCAATTTAGCTAAATTATGATAAATTTTCTTACTATAAGAAAAAAAAGCTTTTTTCAATTTATAATATAATTTTAAATAACATAAACCAAAAAATTATAATAATAACAGCCTCATTACGAGGATGCACCATGCACAAGGATGATGGAACCACGAGCCATGCATGGAGCTACTTGCATGCCATCCAACGCATTAATGCACTTCCAACAATTTACAAATTCCAAGATTTTCTACACCATGTCACTGTTAGTTGTTAAAAGAAGGTTTTCCATCATACAATATCTCTAAAAAATTAAAAAGCAGCAGAAAACCATGGAGAAACAATCAAGAATACACAATGTGGGGCAATTGAAAAGGGACTACTTGTTGCAAGTTTCTATTTCTTTCAAACAAAGAAGGTTTTCCATCATACAATTGTTGAAACTCAAAAAGGAACAAAGGGAAAATTATGATGACCAAGGAGAGATACACAGGTGCTTGAAGCAAGTTCTGAAACTCTTGTTTTTGTCTATGAGTTGTTCTGCGATCATCATGCATACAATTGTTGAAACTCAAAAGGAAACAAAGGGAAAATTATGATGACCAATACACAGATGCTTGAAGCAAGTTCTGAAACTCTTGTTTTTGTCTATCATTTGTTTAGCCATCATTTTGGATAGGTGTCTGTATGATTTGGATTGAAATCCTACAGAACAGTGCCCAAACGAACATCATTCAATGGGACCTGAAAGATGCTTGTGTCGCTGTGTACAGGCTCTCTCAGGGTCCCTTCAAAAACTTTATGAAGAGAATTGGCTCCTGTTATCCAAGGCATAGATGGATCAATGGTCCCATCTTTGTAAACATACTGCCCTCCATCTTCATACAATCTCCTGAATTGCTCCAGGGGCCTGTCCCTCACAGGATGAAGAGGCACTCCCCTGCATGCAAAACATGAGAAAAAAAAAAAAATACCCAAATTAGAAAAAAGAAGCAAAAACCCAAGGACATGCCAATCTCAATACAACAAACTCTATTAAAAAGAAAACATACATACCTGACATAGAAATGATCAGCAATGTCCCCAGAGCCAAGATGGACGGCAACAGCATCACAGAAGGTCCTGTAGAGAAGTTGCATTGTAGAGAAAACCTTCCCTTTCACTGTTAATAATGACAATCGGAGAATGAATCATATTATACTACATATAGGATGCAAGTTAGGACTGTATCAAAATTAAATGATAAGGATGTTTTAGTATGGTTGCTTAGTAAAATTATTGCACAATTTACAGTTCAATCTAGAAACAAAGTTGTAGAGGCATACCAAGTAGTGACCTGCTAGAGCTTATAACTTCCAGTGCTAATATCCATTTTGAGCAAACTCACAGTTATTGGAAAGCTATTTCAGAAAGGAAAAGAATTGTGGGTTCAATTTTTGTAGAGATACTTATGATCACACAAAACAATTAAAAGAATAGAGTTGTAGTTGAGGAAATATTGCACAATTTACTTAATAATATTATTGCACAGGAAATAGAGTTGTAGCTGAGGAAATATTGCACAATTTTGCTTAATAATTAAAAGAATAGAGCTGTAGCTGAGGAAATATTGCACAATTTACTTAATAGTTAAAAGAATAGAGCTATAGCTGATGAAATATTGCACAATTTTGCTTAATAAAATTATTGCACAATTTACAGTTCAATCTAGAAACAAATTTGTAGAGGCATACGAAGTAGTGATCTGCTAGAGCTTATAACTTCCAGCGCTAATATCCATTTGAGAAAACTCATAGTTATTGGAAAGCTATTTCAGAAAGGAAAAGAATTGTGGGTTCAATTTTTGTAGAGATACTTATGATCACACAAAATAATTAAGAGAATAGAGTTGAGGAAATATTTCCAAGTGCACAATTACTTTGCAAATATGAAGGGTAGAGTTGCCACATTTGATCTAAGTGACAGAGCTTCAACTTGGTGGGATCACCTCCAAAAGGTAAAAAATATTAATAATCAACTAAAGGTTGTATGGAAGAATTCAAGAAAACGTTTTGTGCATTATAAGTTATGGGTACCCAATAAATATGGAGTGTGTGAGGGAAAATTCTATTTCTATCAAGTCAGAAATCACTTTGTCATGAACAATATTTCATACAAAGCAGCAATACATTATTTATATTCACATATCTATGAATATGCCAAATCTATGTGCAATTGAATGGAAAACATAACACTCTTTGATTTACAAGAGCACACACCTGCACCAATGGAGATTTTTAAATGAATAAACAGTAAAACAGCAATGGACAAGAGTAAAGTCTTAGCGCTTCAAAATAAAGATGACAAGAATAAAGTCTTAGCGCTTTTATATTTCAACAAAGAAGGTAGAGAAACCTACTACAAGTTTCATTGGAAACCTACATCTGGGTTGAAGTTTTTTCTTGACGAGGAAGTTGTGATCGTGGGAGGTAGTAATCACAGCCACGCTACCAAAGACCTAACTGATGCTATAGCTTCAGGAAATTACCCAGAATGGAAGCTCTATATCCAGACTATGAATCTAGCAGATGAGGACAAGTTTGACTTCGATCCTCTCGAGGATACTAAAATTTGGCCTATAGTGGGTGTCTATAGAAAAGACAAGTAATCATTTATATTGAAATGGTTAAGGGCTAATTTGTGTTTTTTGTGCAGCCTGTGGGCCGGTTGGTTTTGATTCTTGAACAAGAACATTGACAACTTCTTCAATGAGAATGAATTTTTGGCATTCAATCCTGGTGCCATTTTTCCTGGAATATACTATACCAATGACAAAATGTTTCGGGTTCGAATGTTTGCATATGGAGACACACAGCACCACTGGCTTGGCCCAAATTACATGCAGATCCCTGTGAACGCACCCAAATTTCCTAATTATAACAACCATCGGGACAATTTCAAGAACTTTGTGCACAAAGATGAGGAGGTATATCATGATCACTCACCCTATACCACTCATGCTTATTGCCATCTCACTCTTTTGCAATTCACAAGGACATAATAGTTAACAGTATTCTAGTTTAGACTATGTTCAATTGTACAAACAACAATGCCACTTTGCTCTAGATGCCTACCCAGCTAGACCAAATCTGTGAAACCCACCCAGAGCAACTGATTTCCCATTAAATCATTACGATTAATGTTGCAAGTGTAAATCCAAAATGTTCATACTTGCAATCCTCCTAGATGCTACAAACCACATACTCATACTTGCTATCACAGCCATACCCAATTTTTCACTACAGAGCAAGAAGATCAATTGGGTGGGACATCAGAGTCATTGGCAAAGAAGAAAAGGCCTTCTGGAAAGCGAGAAGCGGTCAAAA
The DNA here is from genome assembly GCA_034641835.2 of Pinus albicaulis. Lineage (NCBI taxonomy): Eukaryota > Viridiplantae > Streptophyta > Pinopsida > Pinales > Pinaceae > Pinus > Pinus albicaulis. The sequence continues at coordinate 1,971,024,967 of CM076578.1, forward strand.
AGTATAGAGAGAAGAAAAAAGCTCTGTGAATAATTATTTAGAAACCGTGGCTAAAACCGTGGCTACAAACTATTGATAGTTTCAGTCGAGACATACCTGTCCTTCTTTGATGGGCAAAGTGAATGTGGTTGAGCAGAAGCATGTGTTGTCCAGCTGCAAGTGGCAGGAAAATTGGAATCCAGAAGTGAAGAAGAAACGGGAAGAAAACAGAAACTGTAGCCATTATTTGTGAAGCTGTTTGTCGTGGAAGTCGAAATACCAGGGGAATAGTAATGAGAGAATTACCCACTCCTTCTATTACAGAAGATCTGGATTTCTGAGAGCATGGCAAGTGGAATTTCGCAATTAGTTACGACAACAAGGACCGCCAAATTCGCACCGATGAAATTGATGTCGTTACGAAGCTGGACATAAGCTAGGAAATCCTTAAGAGACAGGCGTCTACCGCTGAAGTAAGAGAAAGCGAGGCCATTAAGTGATACATGTTCTCCATCCTTGTACGAACAAAATCAAAACCAAGCAGTCACCACCGTGTTTTTCTTTCCTGAGCTAAGAATTTCTTTCCTGCACCGAAATGATATTCAAATAAAAAGGAAGAAAGCGTAAAGAAACCACACATTACCACTTCTCAAACCCGATGGGTTGGAATTGGAAAACTACCCTTGTTTGACGGTTCCGAACTAGTCTTGCCACCTGTATACATATTAATTTGGAATTGGAAAATTGCCCTTGTTTTCCCGTTCTGAACCAGTCTTGCCACCTGTATACATATTAATTTGGAATTTGAAAACTGCCCTTGTTTGCCGGTTCCGAACCAGTGTTGCCACCTATATACATATTAATTTGGAATTGGAAAACTGCCCTTGTTTGCTGGTTCCGAACAAGTCTTGTCACCTGTATACGTATTAATTGAATTACGTTGCCATTCCCCGAGCGCTACCCTTAACGTAGCCCACCAAATAAGTAACAGGTGTCATTTTTTTAAATGAGTAACAGGTGTTATTTTTTTAAATGAGTAACAAGTGTCATGTCTAGAGAAGATGTGTTGACGAAAAAAAATTGGTCTCTTTCAAAAGAGAAGGCCTATCGGCCTAAAAATTATGTAGGAAACTGGATGAAGTCGAGTATGATATATTATTTAATTTTAAAATTAAATATTAAAATGGTATAATGTTAAAATTATAAGTTAAGTATTAAAGTTGTATATGGATTTTTTTATATATAAAATAATTTTAATTAATTTGATTATTAAAATTTATAATATATATATATATATATATATATGGCTTATTTAAAGTTAAATTTGTCAAATTTACATTAAAACATATTGAGTAATATTATTAGTAATCATCGGTCTATTAAAAGGTGAAGTATTATGATTAATGCTTACATTAGTATATTTGGTTTGGTGGTTTGGTTTCGATTATTTTTTAGGTTGTCGAGATATTCTCTCAACCTATTTCTCCAAGATTGAAATTAGTTGGATCTTATGCCAACTATATATATGTGTTATGTTTCAGTTTGATAATATAATATAGTTTTTGTGTGTGTGCACATATTATTTTACAATATCGTACCAGAGCGGGATTAGGCTTATCTCCCTCATAGGTGGGTCTAGGAATATGAAAGAGATATGAGATTTGATCCTTTGTACATATGAACGATTACCATAGGTGTGTAATATATTTTTAGCTAAGGTTGTTTGATTATTTGTATTGTTGCTTTGCTCCATGGAAAGACAAGGAAAGCCATCGAAATGACATTCGTTGTCATTGGACATAGGTGTACCATCTGAGAGATCATTTTTAGCTTACTGTATAGGAAATCACTACCATCATGAAAAAAATCAAACATTGTTTATAGCCCACGTAAAGCAATTGCTTGCATCAGACAATTAAGATAAAAGCAATCGTATTAGAGGTAGTTGAAGAAGAATTTGGCAGCCATGTTGAGAACGTTGGTGAGGATGATGTTTGTGGCCTTCACAAAGTCTACGCAAACCCCACCTGTATGGAAAAGTCAACCCATAATCTAAGCGTCATAAAGAGATCCTTCGCAAGAGAACTTTGCAAGAGATGTAATCGTCTTTGGTTTTGATAAACAAAAAGAGCATACCAGTTTGAACATTAGTTGACCACTTCATATCATGGAGTCCGTTGTAGTTTGTTCAACTTTTGAGACAATATTAATCAATGGACATGCTCAAGAGCAGCAAAGGGATAATGCATATGATCTAGAGATATAGATTAAGGATGGGGAAAGCCACTAAACATGCAACCTCTAACCATACATGAAATTGGAGGGATGTTTTTGGTTCCTATAAGAGGTTGTGAAAGCCATTACGAATTGTGCCTAGGTTGAGGTTAGCCCGAATATTGGATGGAAGAAAGATCTACCGAACTGTGTATTGATTATTCCTAGGCACTTCAGAATCAGTTTTATAGGCCATTTTCTCACATCTGGACAATGGGCATGTTAACTGGATCAATCAACATCTATCAACAATTTTTTATCATCCTTGCACAATGCCTTAGGCATGTATCTCCCTAATCTCTAAGCTTATGGGCTTAACTGCTTCATTTCCATGCTTTTAAGGCCCAGCACACCCTGCTTCCTTAGGAGACTATGTTTAGAGCAGGTTGCTCCACTTTGCACCTACACTAACCATCAGCAGGTTGTCCCTCCTTGGGTTGCATTGATTCTATAAATTTAGGATAAATAAAAAGAATCCTGAAGCTTCCTCTTCCAAAAGCTTCCAGGATTTGTTTCAACCATTTACCTCAGATAAAAAAATTGAATCCCATGTCATCCAACTTTGGATATTTCACCCTTTATCCCTTGAGATCATCCTCCCATCAAGAGTGGATCTCAATCCTAGATTGGTAAATGGATAAGAATTCCTAAACTACCATCATCTCATATATATTTGCTTCCATCCAAAAGCTAGAAATTGGATTTTGGAGATTTATTACCCTCATGTTGTTGCCCTGAATCTAAGGAGAGTCGTCATTCCATGCACTGAGGTGACATAGAGGTGTACTTTGTGGTAAGGAAGGACAAGTCAACTTGGGGAGTTATCTACATGATCGGATCTTATATTTGGTTGTAACTCTCTCCATTTCTATTAATACAACAAGTACATTGTTTTCCTATATAATATGTTGATTTGCATATTTTTAAATGTTATGTTGATCCATTGAAAGAAGTGATTAGATAATGCTACATAGATATCGTAGATCTTTGGCTTGTTGTGTTTGTATGTGCAGGTTCTAATTATAGCAATTAGAGCTAGGATTGGACTGTACAATCCAAGAAGAGAGATAATATCTCAACGAATTCTAGGTGGGCATCATATCTTTGTTCAATTACTTTAAGGGAAGAATTATATTATTTTTCCTCATGTTGTTCTAGGCCAAGCCACTAGGTCTAGGGAAGATACTTCCGTCTGCAATCGTATATTTTTCATAAAAAAAAATTATGACCATACTGGGGAACGGTTCATTACCTTGGTGGTTTCCTTGTCCTTATTACTTGTTTTGCCTCTTATTTAGACTTTCATTGTCTCACTCAGTATGAATTGGCTCTAGCAAGGAATTTCATTGAGCTTCAGTTGCATTTTTGTGTCGGAACTTAGCATTCATTGATCAACACTCCCCCTGGTCTGGAGATAGAGCGTTGCAGTGCACCCTAGCCTTCTCTTTGCCTGCGTCGCAGTGCACCCCAACCCTATTTTTACATGTTTTGTAGAGCACTGGTGCCCTTCTAGCACATGCGTTGGCCCCTATTTCATGCACAAATTTTCCTTGTTTTTATTTTCTCTTTGTTCAACCTTGTTTCAACTACTCTTCCTGTATCCCTGAGTGTCTTTTAGTCTGTCAAAAGCCTCCATCTGGTTTGATTTTGGTTTTTTTCCCATGATAATAATTTTTATATATTTTCCTGTGTTCTTGCCATTAGGTCAGTAACAAACTAAATTGTTTGATCATTGAGTGCTTAAAAGAATTGGTGTTTTAGTCATCATTCTAAATAGTTTTCTTTTATCAATGATTAGAAAAATATTTTAGTTTTCATTTGAAAATTAAGTGGAATCCAAAATACAAATCTTATGTATCATGCATTTCATATAGGGCTTTGATTTTGATTGGAATAGTGAAGTTGAGGAGATCAATTTGCATCACTAGTTTATTGGATTGTTGATTGATTTCTTCTTCCCCTACTTAGTTAGGTATTTCATTGTTAAAAGGAAATTGAAAAGAGTTATTTTTGTCATATTAGTTGTATCATAGTTGTGTTCAAGTGACATCGATTTTTGAGCCTTGAAATAGAAACATAATTCAAGATCAACTCTAAAATTCATCTCAATTAACCTAAGGATCATTTGAAACTTAACGACACACATAAAGGTCTAGGCTAGAGACGTGTTCCAGCATCTTTAAACATACGAGTTTTATTTCTTTTTCAATGTTACATTATGGGAGTGAGATCATGTTCCATGTACGTAAGTGTATCAGACAGTTCTCCACATACCTTTGGGTATATTGGATGGCGCTACACACATGATAACTAAATGGGAACAACCTCATCGAACAGTTACGCGTTAGTCATCACTACTACGGATTTCACTTCCATGTATCGTCGAGAATATTTTGGAAGTCCCCTATCGGGTTTTATCCTTGCCATAGGTAACTGAGTCGGTCGCCTTGTACATTATGATACACCAAACACAACATTCGGGGATATTTCTTGCCTGTACGTAAATCGTTGGTTCTCTAAGATTGTATATTGCAGTTCACAGTTGCTTGGTAGACCTTTATGCCTAGATTACCCTTTTTTATTTATTTTTGTTTTAAATTTCTAAAATCAATTAATTAACTACGAAATAACATCCTCACCATGGAAAAACTCCTTAGTGGATCTTAGGTTGAGACTAATGGCAACAGTTCTCGATTCCACTAGTCAAGGAAACCCCTTTGACGAGTATCTTGGTCCTTTTCCTCCTTTTGAAAATTTTGGTACTCCTTATATGGCAACATTGTCCCTTCCCAAATTTACCATTGGTTTACCAGTTTGGTTATTTTCAACCCCTATGGTTCTGAATGTTTGAACTCCTCCTCAACCAAGTAGTCCTCCACCTGAAGAAGAAAATGAATATTAAGAAGAAGCAAAATAAGTGATGGGGAAACCAAGAAACCATTGTTACCCATGCAACAAGTATGGAGAAACCTTCCAATCAGCCCCAAAAATTTAAATTCCCTTGCAAGTTAAGTAATGGTGACCACCTTATTAGATATTGTCCTAATATTCCCAAGGTATTATAAGGGTGGTCCACAGGCTCACATCAGCCATGGTCATCAGCCTCCAGAGATCATGCTGGTGATAAACAATCAAATAGTGACATTAAGTTCCATGGGAAAAAGGGTAATGTCAAGTTTCCCTGTAGGTTATGTGAAGGGAATCATCCTATTCACCTTTCTCCTTATATGAATGAAGCCTCAAAAGTGTTGGAAAACTTTACAGCTTATTAGCCTCGTCTTCTGAATGGTTATCAAAATATTTCTCCCAATCATCCACCAGTTTATCAAGTGATTGATCAAAATACGTCTCCAATCAATCCCACTCTCTTTGAACATGAATCCCACGAGTTTTTTCTCAGCCAAAAATTAGTGGAGAACATGGTTGACTCGATTCCACCTTTTATTGATCATACCTTTCCCATAGAAAGTCGACTTCATATCACTTAGGTTCTTCTTGTTTCTTCATATTCCAATGAACTGGGAGGAAATCCTCCCATTCCCATGACACAAGGGGATATTTCTCTCATTCCCACAACACAAGGAGGGAGTTCTCTCGTTCCCATGACACCCCCTCCTATTATTGTCACTTCCTTTGATTGGAGTCAACTAGTAGTACATCATCTTCCTCCTTACATTCCCTTCAAGATCATAGTACAGGATTATAATATGCTTGTACCTGGCACTGTCATAGATGAAGTTTCATCGGTTAGTATTATGTCCTCAACTACTTGGAAAAATTCCAGTTCTCCACAGCTTGTGCCCGTGACCCAAAATATGTTGGCTTTTAACAGAGGAACCAGTCAACCATTAGGGATCCTTCCTAAGTTTCCTATTACTTTGGGAGGAAAGATTGTCTTTATCTATGTGATGGTAGTCCAAGTCCATTTGGATTTTAATTTACTCCTTGGGCGTGTCTATGTTTATGTCATGGGAGCTCTTGCCTCTTCAATCTTCCATGTGATGTGTTTCCTGCGTGAAGGAAGAATCGTGACCATTGACCAAATTTCATTCATTGGTCCTAATTTGACTCCCAATAAACCACCATTCCTAAATGGTCCTTCTATTCAAGTGGTATCTCACCCACCACAAATTAATTATGTAGCAACTTGTTCCATGATCGCATCTATTGATGATCTAGCAGGTGATGTAGTTCATGATTTAATGGGCACATTGAAATATGATCTTTCCATTGGATCCTTTGATACCTTCCAGAGTGTTGTTCTCCCATCCGATGAGAATTTATTGGAAGCCATGGCCTTCTGCAGGTAATGATCAAGGCACCTGAGAAAATTTCCTTTTCTTGTGTCAATATCGTTAAAAAAATGAAGCAAGCTCTTATGAGGATAGCTCTTTTACTATGTTAACCTCCTTAAAATATTAAATAGTTTCCTACAAGCATATTTTCCTCTATGTTTCAAGCTCCCATAAACATGAAGCAATCTTGAGCATAGTTATTTTCTTGTGTCAATCTCGTTAAAAAATGAAGCAAATCCCCTTCCAATTCGAGTCTTTGATTATATCTCATAAATTCCCAATCGAGTCTTTCACTTAATCTCATAAATCAACCTTCATTACACCCACCTGTTAGCAACCAATATTCTACTTAGGTTAATGAAATGAAGCTTGGGGGGAATGTGTCTAGAATAGAGTCATTATGTTGGGGGCATGAAAACTTATTTCTAGCATAGTTTGTCTCCGTTTCAAGTTTTTTTTTAAATGAAACCACTCTAAAGCATAGTTTTTCTCATGTTTCAAGCATGTGTAAAAATGAAACCATCTTCAAGTATTCTCAAGCATAGTTTCCACATGTTTCAAGCTTGTGTAAAAATGAAACCATTTTCATCCTACCTCCCATGATTTTCATTTTTATTGGCTTGATTTTGCTAGATGAGCCTTGGTTTTCTCATTCCACCATCACCACCTTCTTGGTAGATCATACACTTTCACTTGGTTTTTTACCCTTGCCTGGGGAACCGTTGTGATGAGTGGTCTTACTAGCCATCCTCTTAACCTCTATGTGTTTTGAGCAGTTCCATCATGACTGGAACTAGTTTCTACCTTTTATACCATTCGTTCCTCTAGGAGGAGTCCTCTTTCGGCTCTTTTTAGACTCCCAAAATATGAAAACATTTTCGAGCACTTGTCTTTTAGAACTCGTTAAATTAAATGAAAATAAATCTACTCAGTATAATTTTAATCCCTTTCCGGACTAAGATACACTATTTACGAAAAAGTATTAACTTAGTCAAAAATGACTAAGAGGTTACCTTGAGTATCGTTTTCTGCCTTTTCAGACTCAAGAGACTATCTATGAAAAGGAAAATTTGGAGTTTTTTTTTCACCTCTTTTTCAAACTCTTTAAATATGAAAAAGATGTTGGGTTTTTACCTTCCCTCAACTCGTAAAAACATCAAACAGTGATGGACTCGTCAATCATGGTAAGACTAAACCACTCCTTCTCAGGGTTCGTTAAACATACTCGAAGGGATTCATTCAAAGGATGAAATTACATATCAAGCATATGTTATCCTCATCAAGCTTATTAAAAAATAAATAGGTACTAACCAACAATGGTTGGTGAAATTGGGAAACATGGTACTCCACTTGTTAATGGAAGTGAGTCACTCTTGAACATGAAACTCTTCCACTTCATCTATGTCATTGTTGGGTTGGGAAATCTTCTTGTCTTTTGGTTCATCACACCGTTTCAAAGCCTCTGGTTTCGATTTTGGGTCAATGCTTCCAACTCCATGCCGTGTTGTCGATGTGTTCAAGAGATTCATTTCGTCGATATTTGCTAAAATACTCTTAATCCTTCATTCCATGTTTTTCATTCTTGATCTAGTTATGTATCAACATCTTTTTGTCTCAAATCATGATACTTATTATGTGTCATTGATGGGGGCTACATCAAGGCCCTCCTGCTACAGGTCTCCTCCTGTCGACATCGGCTCATTATCTAGGAAGTAGACTTAGAAACAAACCCTTTGGTATGTTGGTGCTTGCATACATCAATGGCAACTTTCCTCACTCTCAGCGACAATTTTTCATCAATGGCCTCCGACTGAAATATTATGTGTGTTGTTCGACTTCATCTCATTCATTCACGCCATAAGGATTGTACTATTGTACTTTGAGATCCATTAACATCATCGATGCTTTCTCTCACGTTTCTTAAGGACTTACATCATTGGCCAATAATCATATGGTGTTTACCATGTTTGACCTCAGCTCATTAATTCACATGGTTATACTCATACATTAGATGATCTTTGAATGACATAGAAGACCCCTGATCTAGTTTCATCCATCTAGGCTACGATTTCAGGATTAATACATGATTACAAATTATGATGGCTATGATCTTACAAACATTTATCCAATCATGGGTCCATAATTTTTCATCAGTGGACGTGTATTTTTTATCATTTTACATGTAATGTTAGATTATGTGTTGAGCATGGGTATGCCTCCCTCAACAAAGATATCATAATGTAAATGTATTGTAACAGATGATGATCTCAACTGGTTGTTATTGATCCAAACTTGTCATGGAGCAAATCACTTATGTCATCAGTTTTTGAAGCACTTTTGTCATCAGCTACTGCCTTTGACTTTGTGCTTTAGTGCGCAATCTGTTATAGGCCATTTTTTCACATCTGGTCAATGGACCTGTTAACTAGATCAATCAACATCCATCAACACTTTTTATCATCCTTGCATAAATCCTTAGGCATGCCTCTCCCTAATCCTTGAGTTTATAGGCTTAATTGCTTCATTTCCATGCTTTTAAGGCCCAATGCACCCTGCTTCCTTAGGAGATTGTGTTCAGAGAAGGTTGCTCCACTTTGCACCTGCACTGATCATCAACAGGTTGTCCCTCCTTGGGGTGTTCTGATTCTAGAAATTCGGGAAAGATAAAAATAATCTTGAAGCTCCCTCTTACAAAAGATTCTAGGAGTTGTTTCAACCATTAACCTTGGATAATACCTTTGAATCCTATCTCATCATACTTTTGAGATTTCACCCCTTATCGATTGATCTCATCCTCCCATCAAGAGTGTATCTCAAACTTAGATTGGGAAATGGATAAGAATTCCTAAACTACCATCCTCTCTTATATATTTACTGACATCCACAAGCTAGAGGTTGGATTTTGGAGATTGATTACCCTCATGTTGCTTCCCCAAATATAAGGAGAGTCGCCATTCCATGCATTGAGGTGACATAGAGGTGTACTTTGTGGCAAGGAAGGACAATTCAACTTGGGGAGTTCTCTACATGATCAACTCCTATATTTGGTTGTAACTATGTCCATTTCTATTAATACAATGAGTACATCGTTTTCCTATATATGATGTTGATGTTCATATGTTTCAATGTTATGCTAATCCATTGAATGAAGTGATTAGATAATTCTACATAGATATCGTAGATATTTTACTAGTGTTTGTATGTGCAGGTTCTATTTATAGAAATCAGAGCTAGGATTGGATCGTACAAGCCAAGAAGAGAGAGAAACTTGTGATGGATTCTAGGTAGGCCTCATATCTTGGTTCAATTAATTTAAGGGAAACATTATAGTCTTTGTCCTTTTGTTGTTATAGGCTAGGCCACTAGGTCTAGGGAAGATACTTTTGTCCGTAGTTGTAGATTCTGCATAAAAATCAGGTTTATGTCTAATACACGATCACAAACACACTAAAATGCCACAACACAAGCACTTTGCACAGCAGAAATGTACAATAGTGAATCAATGTAGTACACAAAATAAGTTGTCAACCAAAAACTTGTTATATTACAACTTTAATACAAAAAACATAGGGATTCCATACCAAGGATCATGGCCCTTACAATTAGACCTAATACAAGAACAACTAAGGCTTGATGTAACCAACTTATTACAACCAATTTACCCTTCAACAAGACACACTTTCTTGTTGATGTAGTGCTTCCACGACCCTTTCATTCTAGATACCTTGAACACTTGGTAGGTCATTTACCACCTATACTTGTAGAGGGTATTGTTGCTTCAATGCCTCTTCCATTTATGCTCACAATTTATTTTGTTTCTCCATAATTTCTTACATCTTCAGCTCATCAAACTACCTCTAACAATCCACTTACTTCACCAAGGGGAATTATACTTAGGCTCAACAAATATTCCCTCTAGAAACCCTCTATTTTCTCCATGAATGTCTGCTCTTAGGGTCTTCAAATTATTCCCTCTATCATTGATTTCACTGAAATAGGGAACACCAACCAGCCATCACACAATCCTCCAAGATGACTAATATAGGTCTTACACAAGCATCCCGCACAACAATTAAAAGTCTCTTCCTTCACTATACTTAGGATTTTTCCAGGAATCCCACTCACCCATGAACAACCACTTGCATTCACTGAAATTAGGGCTACTATAATCACTGTCCAAAACCAAACTTCATCAACCTAGAAATCATCAACATAAAGAAATAACCACATACCCTTTCAAGAATCCCAACACATCCCTGAAAACATCAACCATGTGTACTTATATCACTGAATTTTTTGGCCATCTTTTAGGGATCCTACAACAACTAAAGGGATGCCCTAACTTGGCTTGAATAACTCTCTTATTTCCTGTGCAAACCTTCCTTGTAGATCCTTAAACTCCTGCATTGATGTCTGACTAGGTATGTCCCTTACCCTAGCTTGTTCACAACTCTCACAACCCTCTTGTAAACTAGAAATCGGGGTCTTGGCCTTCCTTCACAGCTCATAATTTCCTCAACCATGTTCACGTATATTTACCCTCAAACATATGCCTCGAACCATGCAAAATAATTCATCCAGTAGTCTCCCTAACTCGGCCAATCCAGAACATAGAAAAGAGACTTAAGCTCTTCCTTCTTCACTCTCCATCTCAGCTCCTTTAGAATTTTTCGATTATCTCAGATTAGTCACTTATTTGATGAATGTAGTTTTGTTGATGCTCAATTGATCTCAATACCATCTCAAATGTCCTACGTGGTGTCATTCTTCACCAAGGGTTGTTACCTTAATCCCAAGCCGACTTGAGTTATATTTCCAAAACCCCACTAACATAAGACATAAAATTCTTTCCATTTCATTTTTTCCATATAATTTCTCTTATTAGTCTTGCACCCATAATTTTGGGTATAAAACCCACTTTTTCAGTACATTACCTACGAACTCCACTATTGAGGGTCAATTCCTCACATACCGAGTACCCCAAAGGTTGTGGGCACACCTCCCAAGCTACACATTTCAAAACTCCCCGTTAGTGAGGGAGGTACTTCAACTAATCTAAAGTAACACGTCATTGTTAGCAATACTAGCTTGATCTCTAACGTTCACCACTGCAGCATACCCTATAGAATGAATCACACTAGTCTTGGTAGTGTCCCTGCCTCCAGAATCTTCCCACTTCTTCTTCTCTTAAAATTATTTCAGGTCATTCCATGGTTCCTTCTTTCCAAAAAAATTCTTCTTGCTCCCCATTGACCATGCACCCTTCTTGGGTTGTATATTTTCCCTATAAACCTGTATACTCCCGCTTGAATCTAACTCCTCGGGAACTTTCTTCTTCCCCTGGTATATATGCTTTATTTTTAGCCGATATAAACCATGCTCTCTAATTCCAATTATCTCTCCAAGGAAGTTGGATCCTTTAGGCCTGAGTTTCTCTTTCCCATCCTGGAAAATCACCTCAAACCCCTTCACCTCAATCACTGAAATCAATAACACGTTGTATCTAAGCTTTGGTACCTAGAGTACATCTTAAAATCGCAAGAACCCACCTAACTCTATCCGAGATTTCACAACACCTTCCCTTATGAAAAATTTCTCACTCTTGTCTCAAACACTCATATGCAAATTTAAGTCTTATTTAGTTAGAGTCTCAAAAAATTCACGTGGACCTTTCATATGCTTTGATGCTCCGCTATCCACGTACCATGTAGTCTCGTCGATGACACACTTGGAGAAATGAGAGAGTAGAGAAAAGTCCTCCTCGAAACTCCTTGAGAAGAAATTCATCTCACCAGAAGATGTAGCAACCCCAACCACTTCCTTCCCCTTCCTCTTCTCATTCTCGTGCTTCTTCCTTCATGTAAACTTGTTGCATAATTTCCATATTCTCCATAGATATAAAACTTTATATTTCTCAAGTCACTCTTTTCATTTCCCTTCATCATCCTGCAAGAGCCACATTATCATCATAAGTCTTATTCTTCTTATGAAGTTCCTTTTCTCGCAGTTATTCATGGATGAAGTCATCCCACAACCTGTTCCAAACTGGAAAATTTTCTCAAGTGAAAATCCCTTGGATAAACGACTTTCGTTCCTCGAAAAAACCCTTCAAAGCACTCCTCACCAACTCAGACTCTGGAACAATTTCACCAATGGAATCAAGCTCATCTCAAACTCGAGAAAGTATCATCGGATACAGAGCCACTCCTTCACCATCCAACATGTTGGTTTTTTTCACCTTAGCTCTCAATACCAATAATCGATTATCGTTCTTATTTTGGAACAAATCATAAAGATACTTCTACATATCATGGGTAGTGTTCTTCCTGGACATATGAGGTATCAAGTGATATTTGACACCATCTAGGATGATCAAATTCACCTTCGTATCCAACTCCTTGTACACTTACAAATCCTTAGGTAAAAAAACTCTAATATCTTGTTCACCAACATGACCAACTTGATCCTTTCCTTTCAAGGACTATAGTTGGACAACCCATTCAACCTATCCTCATATCTCATACAACAACCAGCTTCACAATTGTTATTATTTCTTTAACAAAAGGCAACCAACTCTCTCTTGAGTTGTACGTTGTGCATACTCTGATTTAGTTGTCCCTTCAAAGTACCTATGATACCATATTTATTTTTCCTTGGAACTTTATAATTAGGTTTTTGTATAAGCTACAATCACAAACATGCTAAAATGACATAACACAAACACTTTGCACATCATAAATGTACAAAATTGAATCGATGTTGTACAAAAGAGAATTTTTCAACCCAAAATTTATTATAGTACAACTTTAATACAAAAAACATAGGGCTGTCATACCAGGAATCATGTTCCTTATAATTATCAATGATACAAGTGTTATAACTTAGGGAAAACCCTGGTTGCAGTAAAATCCCCAAGTTAACCTTAAAACCTCTTTTAGGTTGAAATTTATCCCTTCAACTCAAAGAGGTGTCTCTCTATAAAACTCAACTACTCTATGGTCACTGTAGTAGAAGGTTTTCTGCAATTGAGTTCAGGTGGAAAAATTTAGATCTAGGGATAAAATTGGTTGGGTGATCTTCAAAACATACCATTGGCCATGGAGTCCAATTCTTAAACAAATTAAATTACAGATCCACTGATCAAGTTGTACAAAGCATGAAAGAAACAAGTCCTTTGACTGTTTGCGAGATTTAGAAGAAAAAGGGATTGGAAAAGGCAAATAAATGACTGAAGCAACAAATACTAATGGTTGATAATTCAAGAGAGTAGCATAAATTAAATCCAATCTTAGAAACTAATATTCTCAGACATGATAGAAAGTTTGAATAATAAGGAAATACTAAAAAGGAAATGAAACACATGAGTTTCCTACAAATGCTCACTAAAATCTGTAAATATATTCAAGATTGCTCAAATATATCAGACTACAAATATGTTTTTCAATAAATTTCCAACCCTTCTTCATTCTTCATTAACTGTTATATAAGGCTTACATAATTGTTTCCACAATACTAGTAACCATATTAATTACAAAATCTAAGATATTCTAAATATCTTTCAAGTTCATGTATGTAAAATATACACTTAAAAATATTCATTCTTTTCTAGAATAACTATAGGAAAATATGTTGATCTTTAGGTGAAACAAAATATTTGGTTAACTGCCTCCCTTGAAAGTAGAACAAGTCCCCATTGTTGAAAAGGAGCTACTACATAAATCAATTTCAAAGGTAAAGATAGTTATTTTGACTTACCCTCAAACAATTGACATTTATGACAAGTCGCCACTTCTTTTATAACATCAGAAAATAAAGTAGGCCATTAAAATCCAGCTCTTAATATCTTGTCCGTAGTAGCCTTCCAGTAGTGATGTCCTCCATTGACTCCTTCATGAAACTCTTTACTCATTTTCTTAGCTTCATTTTCCAATAAGCAGTTTAATAAAATACCCTGAGGATCTTTCCAATATAAATACCCATCTAAAAGACAATATTTAACACATTTCAATCTTAAATATCTAGCTCAGTTTTTTTCTATTCCTTGTGGCACTTCTAGGTTTTGTAAAATGTAAACAACATCAGCATACCATGAGATTTCCTTGAAGTGATCTTCTTCTTTAATCATTGATTATTCATTTGGAAGATATGATCATTCAAAAACATAATTTATACCAAAAACATCAAGATTGGTTTCACTCATTAGTCTAGCTATACTGTGCCCTTTAATTAACTTGGTATGATTAATTTCCAATTCAAACTCCAACATCTTATCAATCCACGTCGCTCTTCTGCCATCACATTGTACTAAAATACTTTTAATCGCAACATATGGCACATACACAGTCACATGAGAATGTAGAAAAAAAACTCTAAAATATTTTAGTGCTTTGATTAATGCATATGTTTGTTTGTCTAGAATTGTGTACTTTAGTTCAGCATCCCTCAATGACCTGTTGAAAAAGGAGATGGGTTGTTCTTGACCTGCCTCGTTTTTCTGAAGCAACACACCAGAAATAGTATGTACGGAGGCAAAAGAGAAAATCTTAAACTCTTTCGAAAAATATGGACTAATGAGTAAAGGTGCTTGGCCTAAATATTTCTTAATGACATCAAAATAATTGTTTGTTAGGCTTAATTTCGCTCCCTTTCTTAAGCATGCATGCTATTACCTTTAAAATTTCTACAAAATTTGGAATGAAATGCCGCAGAAAATTTACTTTACCTAAAAAAGATTGCACTTCCTTCTTACTTATTGTCTACTCGATCTTTTGGATTTTTGTTACTCTATTGGGGTCTACTCTGATACCATCTTTTGAAACTATGTGTCCCAACAACTTGCATTCTTTCATGGCAAATGGGACTTTTTTGGATTTAAAGAAACTCCAAATTTCTTACACTTGCTAAAGATTGTCCTTAAATGTTTCAGATGGGTAGATTCATATTTTGAGAAGACTGAAATGTCATCTAGATAGTTAACCATGAATTTATCTCTTTCATCAACAAAAGTGATTTCCATTGCACTCTGAAAAGTAGCTATGGCGTTCATATGTCTGAATGGGATATTGGAATACATGAACGTACCCCACTGTGTGGTGAAGGTCGTCTTCTCTTGATATTTTGGGTCAGCTAGGATCTAATTGTATCCTGAAAATGCATCCAGCATGGAAATTATTTCTACACCAGCCACCTTCTGAACAATGTGATCCATTTTCAGCAAATGATAGTTATCCTTCAGTGAGACTTTGTTTAAATTCCTAAAATCCACACATAGGCGATCATTTTTCTTTCTCACCGGCACCAAGTTTGTGACCCAATTGGAAAATTTTAGTGGGATGATGTTTTTGCAGCAAGCAGTATCATTAATTCCTTTTCAATCAGTGGTAGTAACTTTGGATTGATTCTCCTTAGCTTTTGTTTGAATGGTTTCACATCCTCCTTAAGTGGTATAGTATGTTGTATGATGGACTGGTCATAAATCTTCAAATCTTCGTACCTCCAAGAAAAAGTATCAACAAACTCTTTTAATAATTCTGCATATTTTGGTTTTTTTCTCTGCTTCAAAGTTTTAGATACTTCGACTATTTTTGGGTCATTTCAGTTCCCAAGTTATAATCTTCTATCTCACCTTATTTGGCAGAATTCTTGGCGTAACTGCTACATCATTAGAATCAAACAGTCTTTCTAATGGAATCAAGCCTATAGGAATTGGATTGTTACTTAATTGAATAATTTCTTTTCCAGCCAGAACATTCAAAAATATTGTTGCTTCAAAAATTTTGTGTGTAGTTTCATCTTCATGCTTCTTTATTGGAGTGCTAAGGAATTCATCTATTCTTTTCAAAAATATTTTGATTTTTTTATTGTCTTATAAAATGATCTGAAAATGGAAGTATTTGTAAATGCTATGCAAAGTATCCATTTCCATTTAATTAAGTGTGCAAAGTGTTCCCCATGAGTTGCAAGTTAAACAAAGGAATTTTGGTTATGTTTCTGAGTTATATATGAGAGGATTTGTTATTTAAATTTATTGTTTAACATATCATATCAGCAATACATAGCAGATAAACTTCACCATAACATAACTCAGATATTTGTTGAGTAGTTCACCCCTCCTGGGCTACGTCTGCTGGACCAAGCCTCCCAAATTGGCTTGACCCTCTTGTATTAAAATGCTCCAAAATGCTAATACAAGTTAAAATGTGCCTCAATAGGCAAAGCTAACTGTAAATACGGTTTCAGGAGATATGAAAAATCTAAAAATTCCTTTGCATTTACACTAAACAGTTAAATATTACCAAATATAGTGCCTTCTCCAACAAGGCTCTGATGGCTCTTTGAACTCCCCTTCAACTTTTCGAGCTCTAGAATTTCTCCAAAAGTTATGAAACCTCTTCCATTAGGTTCAGAAGATATAAAATAGTTGGAAATGGTTTTTGTTTCACCTTAAATAGTGAATTACAACCCAATACAGCTCCATTTCCCTGATGGCCCTATTGGCTCTTCCAACTTCCGTAAAGCAAAAATGGCTGAAGAACACCTATGTTAGCTCTAAAACCTGTCCCAAACACTCCAGAATGCTGAAGGAAGCCAAAATTGACCAAAATTTCGTCCAATTTGGTCCAATATTGAAGAAGTTATGACCTCTCCAAGAAAAATGCACAATGTCCCCCCAAAACCCCACTAAATGTGGAGGAACAGTTAGTTGAGCGCTAAAATAGGGTGAATCCGCCAAAAAATGGTGTGCTTCACCATAACTGGTGGAACCAAAATTGTCAAATTAAATGTTCATTCGAAGGCATGTGAACATTCTGCATAGTCCGCCACATAAATCGTTATCATAACAGTCGCATTTAATATTAAATGGTGGTCACATTAATAAATGTTAACAGTTAATATGAACCGTTGCCAAATTTCCGCCCGTCGCTTAAGTTCGTGGTTCCCTAGCACCAGGTTACATGAACTCCGAGCGAGCCCCTTTTCCCTCCAGCGAAAACTTTTTCAAACTTTAAATAAAAGGTCTCTGCCATGTTTGTTAAGAACTAGTCATGTGGCCCAACGGTAAAGTGCTCTCACTGTTAGTCAAGAGGTCGGGGGTTCAAAACTTAAAGACCTCAAAAATTTTACCATACGCCATTCCTTTGAACTGGGGGTCACGTGGCAGCCTCCGGGCCTGCCATGTGGCAGCCCGTGATTGGTTCAAATTTTCACAAGCAAATTAACATCCAACCAGCATCTACCATTTGTCCTCGTTTGATTCGCCCAAATGGAATATTCCAAGGAATATTCCCAAAATATTCTTTTTAAATTTTTTCCAAAGTTAAAAAGTCAAACTTAGTGTTAGATTTTGAGTTATGTGGACCTTAAACATGAATAACTGCATCATGACATTGGATTTGAGTCTGGTTGCAGTAAGAAATACAGTAGCAAGCTTAATATACACTTCAAATTGGTCAGAGTTATCTACAATTACGATCGATTCCTAGCCACACCCAAGCATTTTCAGCTTGGACTGAGCCCACAGTCACACCTCCCAAAGTAAGAAGCTTTTGGACCACAAAAACTCTCTTGGAATATTCGAAAATTATTTGTCATGATAAATGAGAGAATAACAACATCCTCTTCTCTTCAGTCTCCAAAAATTTTCCTTGCATGGGAAATGAATTTGAACTTCAACTAGAAATCAATTCACACTTCCTTTACTCGATGCTTGTCCTCTTGTCAAGAGTTGCTTTTATTGCACTCACTCAGAAAATTTCTGGCGAGAAAATTGCAGAAGGAATCTGAACATCATGTCCTAAATGGACTACAAGCTTCCTGTAACATCCTGTCACAAGAATGCACATCAATGTTGAAACGAAAATCTCATGCAAGATTTGAAATGAAGATCACCTCTTTTTTCTCCTTCAAAGCATTGATTGTCAGCTTCTTGTAACATCAAATATATGGTAATCCTATTTGCACATTGGTGTATCCATCTATCGATCCACAATCGAAAAACACCTTTGACTCAAACATAAGTCGTGCAACATGCAACATTAACAACAAGTTGACATGAAATGTGCTATACTATTGACACACAATCAATGTAAAAAGTGTGCAACACTATCGACACAAGTCTACAAACATGTGCGACATAATCGACACAAGTCGATAAACAACATGATACATCTTGACAAACACATGTGCATGTATCAATGTACAATGAACCTATTTACAGTTCGCTATTTACACATACAACTTCCATGCACATGTACACATTCAACTCTTCCTTTCAAGTACCATCAAGTACATAATCCCAATAACATGTGGGTGACTATAAGAGCTGAACTAAAAGATATTGCTGCAATATAATTGAGTATCATACTCATCTTTTACACCTCCACGGAAAAATTTTGCAACAACAAAGAAATTCCTTCAATTGAACCGCATTTACATGCAATATTGCATCAAACTTTTCAACAGAAATACATGCATACAAATCTGAAATTTGCATGTACAAAATGAGTATGACTTACTGCGTTAATAATTCCATCCACTTCCTACCAAGCCACCTCCATGGCGACTTTTGCTGCTGCAACACTTCTTCATGTGAATCTTCCATTTTCACATCGATAATGGAATCCATAGTTCCACTTGTGCCAATATTTATGTCCTCTAGCTGCATGTGCTTTGGATGACTAGTTGTATGCAAAGTCCAACAATGAGAGACATCATGTCCCTTCTTTTGGCAATAAGTGAAAAACTTATGCACCTTCTTTGAAAGTTGCATTTGCCTCATCTGCTTCCTGTATGCTTTCTTCTTCATCCAACATCTCGAAACATGATGACTAAATCGACCACAAAATGTACTGCAAATATTTCTTCCATTTAAGCAGGAAAAATTATCATGCTTTGCAGAAACACAATTAAATTGATCACGAGAAGATTTATACCTCTTGTGCTGCTTTGAAGGTTCATCTTTTTTGTCTTCTTGAGACGATGAACTAGTAGAGGCTACAGCTTTCATTTTCAGACTAACATCACCGTTTTTGTCTTGAAAATTGTCTGAACTTGCATGCTCACCATAAACGACATGTTTACCATCTTCTTGCTGCAACAAAGGCTTAAAGAAATGGAAATCATCTTTGAAACAAATTTGACATATTTTCATATTGGAACTTGGAATAAAGGTTCTCTTTAAATTTGCATCACATGCTTTCAAGGATTTGGAATCTTCTCCATTAAACTGCACATAACCAAGACCAACTTTCCTGGGTCGTTCCTCAACCGAAATGGGGTCAACCATGCCTTGTGCATGCTTGCCCAAACCTTTGCCTTCATGATAACCCATTTTAATCATTAATTTGGACCCTATACCCCTTGTATGTTTTTTGAAAGAACCAACACATCTTTCTAATGAGGAAATTGAAGACAAATTAGAATGGTTTACCTCTTCCTCACGCTTGTTCTTGGACAAAGATTCTTGAGATTGAAGGAGTTGTTTCTCCATGTCATGCAATCTTTGGAGAATTTCTTCCTTCTCTTTGTTCATGGCAAACAATTGTTCACAAAGCTTAGCACTTTCTCTTTGATCCTCAAATAGAATTTGCACCATGTCCTTCACTATAATGAACTCACCCTTCATATCATCATTGAAGAATCTCGTGAAGGAGGAAAATTTACTTGTAGAAGAAGTTTTCATTATGAAAATGGTCAAATTAACAAAAGGAAATTCAAAAAAAAGTTCTCAAAGCTTTCAAAAAAAATGACAAGCTTTTAACCAAATGGCTGTAAAGACAAACTCTTATTCAAGCAGCCATACAACAAACAAACTTCAATAGCTTCTTAACAAACACTAGTCAAGAGGGCTTGTTTTCCAAAGGTAATCTTGAGGTACTTTGGGGTAAGGAAGTAGTCTTCAACCCTTTCCAAGACTTAGCTATCATTAGATATCCTTTCAACTCTAGCAAACTTTAAAAACAACCAGTTTGAAAAAAATAAAACATTCAATATTTTACACTATTTTAACACCTTTTGCACAAAAACAAATGCTCAACCTAACCTCTTATACCAACCTGATTTGAAAATGGAAGTATTTTTAAATGTTATGCAAAGTATCCATTTCCATTTAATTAAGTGTGCAAAGTGTTCCCCATGAGTTGCAAGTTAAATAAAGGATTTTTGGTTATGTTTCTGAGTTTTATGTGAGAGGATTTGTTATTTAAATTTATTGTTTAACATATCATATCAGAAATACACAGCAGATAAACTTCACCATAACATAACTCAGATTTTTGTTGAGCAGTTCAACCCTCCTGGGCTACGTCTACTGGACCAAGCCTCCCAAATTGGCTTGACCCTCTTGTATTAAAATGCTTCAAAATTCTAATACAAGTTAAAATGTGCCTCAATAGGCAAATCTGGCTGTAAATACAGTTTCAGAAGATATGAAAAAGCTAAAAATTCCTTTCCATTTACACTAAAAAGTGAAATATTACCAAATACAGTGCCTTCTCCAACAAGGCCTTGATAGCTCTTTGAACTCCCCTTCAGCTTTTCGAGCTCTAGAAGTTCTCCAAAAGTTCTGAAACCTCTTCCATTAGGTTTAGAAGATAGAAAATAGCTAGAAATGGTTTTTGTTTCACCTTCAACAGTGAAGTAAAACCCAATACAGCTCCATTTCCCTGATGGACCTGATGGCTCTTCCAACTTCCCTGAAGCAAAAATGGCTGAATAACACCTCTGTTAGCTCTAAAACCTATCCCAAACACTACAGAATGCTGAAGAAAGCCAAAAATGACCAAAATTTCGTCCAATTTGGTCCAATATTGAAGAAGTTATGACCTCTCCAAGAAAAATGCCCAATGTTCCCCCCAAAACCCCACTAAATGTGGAGGAAGAGTTAGTTAAGTGCTAAAATTGGGTGAATCCGCCCAAAAATGGCACACTTCACCATAACTGGCAGAATCGAATTGTCAAATTAAATGTTCGTTCGGAGGCATGTGAACACTCCGCATAGTCTGCCACATAAACCGTTATCATAACAGTCACATTTAATATTAAATGGTGGTCACATTAATAAATGTTAATAGTTAATATGAACCGTTGCCAAATTTCCGCCCGCCGCTTAAGTTTGTGGTTCCCCAGCGCCAGGTCACATGAACTCCGAGCTAGCCCTAAGGGGCTAGCCCCTTTTCCCTTCGGCGGTAACTTTTTCAAACTTTAAATAAAAGGTCTCTGCCACGTTTGTCAAGAACTAGTCATGTGACCCAACGGTAAAGCACTCTCACTGTTGGTCAAGAGGTCGGGGGTTGCAGCCCGTGATTGGTTCAAATTTGCACAATCAAATTAACATCCAACCATCATCTGCCATTTGTCCTCGTTTGATTCGCCCGAATGGAATATTCCCATAATATTCTTTGGAATATTCTTTTTTAAATTTTTCCAAAGTTAAAAAGTCAAACTTGATCAACTGAATTTTGGAGTTTACTAGAGACTTCAAACCTGAATAAATTTCACATACGACATCGGATTTGAGTCCCGTTCACGGCGCCAGAATCGCAGCAACGAGGCCTTTTCGGTTGTTCAGGTTGCAACCAATTCTGAGCAGTTCCATTTTTGAGCATTTTTTCAACTTGGTCCTGAGCTCCTGATCATAAAACTTGCCAATGCTTTGTATTATCTGGAATTGAAGGATAGCATCTAACATTTATCTAGTATTTTTATTCAGGATAAATAAGGATTTTGAAAGCACTAGCAGCAGTTGCAAGAGAATCTACAACTTCATTTTCCTCTCTAGGAATCAGCAAAATTTCATGTTCAGTGAAAAAATTAGAAAATAGATCCCATACCTCATTTCGGTATGCTCTCATTCTTGGATGTCTGGTTTGGAAAGTACCTTTGACCTAATTTACAATCAACTTTGAATCTTCGAAAACATGAATCTTCTTGGCTTTTGTTTCCCTCAACAAATTTAGCCCAATAATAAGAGCTTCATACTCCACCACATTTTTTTGTGCAATCAAAATAAAATTTTAATGAATGTAATTGACTTGAAAAATCCGACGAAACAATCCAAATCCATGCTCTGAAACCTTTCTCACAAGTGGAGCCATCAAAATGTAATATTCAGATTTCATTTAAGGAATCCTGAATCTATTATTGCTGCACATTAATTTTATATTCTGCTAATATTTCTACCTCCGAACAGTAGTCATTGAAGAAAATCGGTGACCCCAATTCTGTATCTACTGCATATATATGATGATTGTCTAGTTGGATTCTACTACTCATCATGTAAGCCATTTTAACTTCTCTGTATAGTCTTTTCAATTCACCAAACAATGGGATTGAAGCATAAGACGTATCCATCTGCAAGGTTCCTCCCAATCTTGTTGCCCAAGACCAGGATAGCAGCATGCCAAATATGGCTAGAATGTATGCTACTACTACATCCATGATTACACTCTTAGCGGGAAGCTAGGCTAAGGTGAAAACTAAATATTTTATCAACCCTAGATACTTTACTTTTTTGGAATCAAAGGAGAACAAATATATGTAGGGTCTGGTAATTTGGAGTCCTAAATGGTCCACAATTGACTTAGGCATAAGGTTACAAGAGGCTCTAGAGTCTCACATTGTGTTATGGATAATCGTGTCATGTATGTTAAGACTTACATATAAAGGAGGAACATCATTGTTTATACTTGTAACATGTGGGCCAAAAAAAAACTCAGGGGAATCATCATCTAAATTCAAAGAATCTTGTGAATTTATGATTCCTTTTTCATTTTCGAAACTTTCAACAATGGAAATTTTTCTCTTTCTATATTTCTCATTTCTTAAATGTTCAGCAAAATGAATAGACACTTTTAGCTTACTGATTTCATATTCCATATTGAATGTTGATTGCGATTTTTCTGCATATTTGATTTCCTTTTTTGCTTCTTCAATTTTCCTTGGTGTTAAAACAGTTCTATGCTAATTCATGAGTGTGTTTTAAATTTTTTGGTTTTTAGGATTAAAAATTTGTAAATTTCAAAAAAAATAGAACACTACCGAAAATTTCAGTACCCTTTTTTTTATCCCTTTCGGACAGTCTATTTTAATTTTGTTTTATGTTTGCTTTTCCTTTACCCGATGCTACCAGAAATTCCGGTAACCTCCCCTTTTAAAAATAAATAAATAAATAAAGTGCATTCGCTTTTGTGTTAGCCACGTGTTCTCGCTATCAACTACGTTTTAAAATTTTTATCACGAGTTAGGTCACGTGATAGGAAAGGTTTACGTTGAGTGATGTTGAGTTGATTCGTGGTTATACGTGGAGAAAGATACTGTCAATCTGCAGTTAAGAAAATCAAACCGTTGTTTGTCATTTCTATCAACTGATTCGTTATATCCATATGTCGAGGTACATATTAAGTGTTAAGGTAGATCGAGGATCTACAGTTTTAATGTGATGACCGTTTGGTTTGACCACGCATGAACGTTGCTGGAATTTTAGGCCTATCATAAGGATATGATGGAGGTGACTTCCAGCTCCAACTCCGTTCAGCTCCAGCCACTTGTCGCATATAATCTGAAACACCGCAGCCAATTGAAGTTAATCATGACTACCACAAGGTGTATTCTATGGTCCAAGATATTTCCCATTATGAAAAATCTCATGCATGGAAATGTGAACCATCATATATTTTTAAACCACTGAACGAAAGGGAAAACCATTAGTTTCGAGTTTAATTGTTGGTGAATGAGCAGCTTCAGTGAGCAGCTTGAGGAAGGATACCCATATTTCAGATAGTTTGCATTCAAGATAAAGAAACACCTGTTATTTGAGCTCCCCTAATCTTTACACCTATTAGATTATAGCATATAGCCTTATTTAATATTGAAGATAACTAATAAAGGAGGAAAACTAAAATGCATTGAACCCCAATGAGTTGATCTAGTTGATGCTAGTCTGGATATGAGGAGGTTCTTTGTCCAGGCAGGGTGGTATCCATTATGTTCAAGACTAGGAAGCTCTCATTTAGGAGTAGCTAAGGAATTTTCACTCTCTTTTAATGGGCAAGAAGCAAATGTATATGGCCTCATATTGTAGGTATCAACAGAGTCTATTGTTGAAGCTTTCAACCTTCCAAAGGAAGGAGAAAAATGGTTTAAAGGATAAGTCATCACTGGAGGAGACCTCAACAGTTTCATCAAAGATGGACACAGATACCCTAACTAGGCTAAAGGGATTCCCAGTAGTTACCTCAAGAATGAATGGGTTGAGACTGTCAAGCTCATCAATATTTACCTTACATGTGAGAGGAGATATATTGTTGTTTTTCTTTATCATATGAGATTTTTGTTTCATATTGTAGGTATGAAGACCTTCAACCTATCATTCTTTCTACTAAAGAGCTTGACAAAGATGTCAGCTAGGATACAAACTCATACAGTTGCATCAGAGTATATCTTATATCATCAGGATTTTATTAAATTATTGGTTGAGAAAGAACTCAGGAAAAGAAACCAGTCATGTGAAATTTTTTTGTTTTACAGGGCAGGCCAACCTACAGCTACACCAGATATTCATGCTCAACTATATCTATCTTCATAGCAACATCCTCAGCCTGCCAAGTAGAAAGGGAAAAGTCGGTAGCCAACTACTTCATCAGTTGGTCAGAGGACTAAGAGAAAAGCTAAAAAGGAGAATATCCACAAAAAGGCTAAAGGCAGAAAGGAAAAAGTTCCTTCAACCAAGGTTGAAATAAGTTAGAGAAAGGAGAAGTTTCATCGACCAGCAAACCCAAATCAATGAAGATGGTGCCTCTTATTTCTCCTTTTCCCAAGGTTTATACATGAGCATGGAGAGGAAAGTCTGTAACTGTAGACAAATCCAAAGAACATGTGCCACCAAAAGTTTAGGAAGCAAACATTCAACAAAATATTCAAAAGGAATATCAGCCCACTAAGTCTGATGAGGAGCTCCTAAAAGATGTATGGTATGATATTAGCAGCTAGAGAAGGCAAAAAGATGCAAAACAAGTTGTTGGTAGCAGGAAAAGTCACACAAGAGAAAACAACAAATTTAGGCTGAAATCTAAAGCCTTGCATAATCCGATTTTGTTGACAGAATTCATAGATATAGAGAGGCAATCTGAAGGGTTACAAAATGTAACTCCTTCAATTACAGAGTCTAGTGGACCCAAAAAAAAGATAAGGTAAAGCCCTTTCAGACCAGCAAACAGAATCCTCAAAAAGAAGAAAAATTCAAAAAGTTTAGAAGAGAAAAAGACCATTTCCAAAGAGACAACCACAAGGACCACAAGGTCAAAATTAGTTGTTGACAAACAAACAGACTTGGACAAGCTTGCATAAGTTGCAGCCTATATGGAGGAGAGGTAAAAGGGTGTCCTAGTAAAATACCTTTTTGCTTACTAGTTACATTTTTGAACAGCAGCTCAATTTTCAAAATGTATAAGTCTGCACAGGGTGTTTCAAGTATTTGGTGTACATTTTTGAAAAAGAAACAGAGCGCTACCGGAAATTTTGGTAGCATTACATTTTTTGCACAGTTACATGTTTTTACCGAAATTTCTGGTAGCGCCTATTTTAAATGATTTTTTTATTGTTGTCAATAGAGTTTCTGAGCAAGTCCAAGGATGATAAGGACTCATAATGATATGGATATTTCCAGTGATGGTTGATAAGTGGTTATGAGGTTGTTAAAGGTCACATTTAATGAATACACATGGTTGTTAAAGAACCAAGGTCATGGAGAGATAAATCAACAGAAAAAGGGGCAGCATGTCAGCACACTCAGCAACATATTCCAATTTGTCTTCTTTCTTCTTATCTACATCTGTCTTGTTAGTTATATTTCTATAGGATATATCTTTAATGTCCTAAAACTCCTATGTAATGTGAGGAAGAGTGGTTCCTTATTTTTAGGAGAGATGGAGTTGGTGCCTCTCTCTCTATTAATATCATTTGTAAATGCCATTTCAGGGTTAGATTTTGTTCGACCTGAAGATTTTTTCATAATAAATAAATCTCCTTTTGTACTTTGTGCTGGAGGATTTTGTGATTCAAGGACTATCTAATGTATGTTATGTTTTTCTCATTGTTTCATTCTTCTTATTTATGAGTTGCAACAGCTAGTGGATCAAGTAAGAAGCTGTTGAAAGTTTTGATCGTTAATAGTATCATGTTGTTTAATCTTCACCAAATGATCTATACTCTATGTTGTATTAGAATCATGTTAGTGGTTTGTGAAATATATGAAATTATTTATGCATCTTGTATACTTTTTCTAAATGTTTTTTCCTTTACATAAAATAGAGTTTGTGTAAAGAGTTGCTCTTGTAGAGTGTGTGATTGATTTAGGATATGCATATTTATTAGATTAGTACTAGATTATATGATAAAATATATTCATTTATTTACCAATATATACTATATATATAGTTTCCATATAATCTATAATTGCCACAACTTTCCACATACATGAAATTTCTAAACGATAAAAAATCATTTCAAACTCTTTAAGAAACATCACTCAAAAAATTTTACTTTGAAATGAACTATGATGTGTAATGCTTACTCCTTTGTAGTCGCTTACTCCTTTGTAGTAAAAAGGTAGCTAATTATTCTAACTTATGGTTATTCTTTGCTCTTGGTTTCTTTAATATATCTCTTTCTAGGTTCAAATTTGTTGTTCAACTATTTTTCTTAAGTGGAGCTGATAGGGACATTCCATAGTTTACAGATTATCACGCCTTTTTAAATATCTTATACAAATTATTATACCCCTGCTGATAAACAACTGAATCACAAAGATGAATATTGTCTTTTTCTCCCGAGCATTCAGCAGAAATGTCATGTTCTTCTTTGGTAGCAGATACTTGGGTCTCCTTATCATCTAAGCACCCAATGTGATGATATTCTTCTTCAATGGAATTTTCATCAACAAAATATTCTGGAAAAGTAGGTTGAACAATAGGTTGTTGTTCTTCGTGAGCTTTCTGCCTCTAGAGCGATTTTGAGTAGCCTGGAGTCTTCTAAAATTTGGATTTGTGACTTGAGTTTGATTCTCCATTGTTTTCAACATCACATCAATATTCACATAAGGAGATGAAGAATATTCTTCCTTGAAACCCACTCTCCTCTCAGTCTTCATCTTCGCCTTCTTTGCCAAAAAATTGGATTCAAATCTGACTGGCGATAGGGTTTCTCTCATGGATTTGATAGGCTAATTCAGCATCAAAACAATCAGGATAATGCAGCAAAGCCAATCCAAGAGGAGGACTTATTTCAACTGGAATTGAATTATCGATCTTATTAAATCTGGTAGTAAAATCCTGAATTGACTCCCCAGGATTTCTCCTCAAGTTATTGTACTCGGTCGAGATATATAAAGGAGTTTGTTTCACTCCCACTTGGCAGTAAATTTTTGTTCAAACTGCTGAAAATTATTTATGTTGGCTGTCGGAAAATATCAAAACCATCTCTTCACATCTCTCGAGAAGCTTTGCGCAAACAATCTCAATATCACATCTTCATGATCAACTTCTTCTAAGTCAATAAAATCATTTAATTTTTCCACATGTTGTTAAGCTGTGAAAAACCATGTGCCATCAAACTGAATCAACCGTTGTCCGTAATTTGCAGGGAGGTCATGTAATGGTCCTTAAAGGTTCAAAGGTGCATATCTAGAAGCCATGATGCTAGATGCAGTTATAGTAGGGCTCTGGAAAGAATATGTAAAGGGAAACAAATGTTTTTTAACAAAGGTTGATGTCTTGGGACTATGGGATCCAGTCGAAGACAGAGGTGTAGTTGTAACAGATAATGCTGGAATAGAATAAGGAAAAGTTGCATATCTAGTTGCAACTGCTTGAAGTTCCTGAATTTTTGGTTCTAAATTCCAAAAATGAGACAAAATCTCTTGGTCTTGTGGTAATAATTCTATTTATGGGATGAAAAAATTATAAACTGAAGGTTTGAAAACAGTTGAATCTAATATAGTGTTTTAAAGATAAATTTCAGACTTAGATCTGAATAGGGAATTTTCAAAATTTATGTAAAATCGCAAATCTTCAATATCCTCAATTTTTGGAGGTAATGAACAATATATTTATAGAGTCTTACCTAATTTCTTTGAAATTTTCTTCCTGGACAAATTTTCTGGGCTTGACAATAAATGCGGTGGATTCAGATTAAGATTCTTCTGAGTATAAACACCTCAATGATCCAGGACTCCATTAGAAAGAACACTTCAAAATACAGAGTGGAGTCACCAGAGCAAAAAACTTGCATCCAAAATTGATTTCTCAAATCTCTATTTTCTCTTAGAGATCCTATCTTAGATAATAATATCGTTGGGCAAAAAATACACCTTGTGTTCCCCAGAAACAAAGCCAAGATGTTATCACTTATGGAAAACCTTGGCTGCGGGAAAAACCCTAAGGTAACCTTAAAACCTCTTTTAGGTTGAAATTTGGCCCTTCAACCTGGAGAGGGATCTATCCGTAAAACTCAACTAATATATGGTCACTGTAGTAGAAGTTTTTCTACAATTGAGTTCAGGTGGCCAGATTTAGATCTAGGGATAAAACTGGTTGGGTGATCTTCAAAACATACCATTGGGCATGGATTCCAGTTCTTTAACAAATGAAATTACAAATCCAGTGATCAAATTGTACAAAGCATGAAAGAAACAAGTCCTTTGACTGTTTGCGAGAGTTAGAATAAAAAGAGACTAGAAGAAGACAAAGTTTATAAATGACTGGAGAAACAAATACTAATGGTTGATAATTCAAGAGAGGAGCATAAATGAAATCCAATCTTAGAAACTAATATTCTTAGACATCACAGAAAGTTTGCATAACAAATAAATACTGACAAGGAAATGCAAGACATGAGTTTCCTACAAACTGCTCATTAAAAACTATAAATATATTCAAGATTGCTCAAATATATTATACTGCAAATATGTTTTCAATTTATTTCCAACCCTTCTTCATTATTCATAAAATATTATATAAGGATTACATAATTGGTTCCACAATAGTAGTCACCATATTAATTACAAAATATGAGATGTTCTAAATATCTTTCAAGTTCATGTATGTAAAATATAAACTTAAAATTATTCATTATTTTTTAGAATAACTATAGGAAAATATGTTGATGTTTAGGTAAATCAAAATATTTGGTTAACTGCCTCCCTTGAAAGGAGAACATGTTCCTAAACTATAGCTCAACATCCTTGCTGGAAAAATAGGTCCCTCTGCAAACTAGGCTCAAAACCCTATCGAAAATGCTCCTATGTTCATCCTTCTTTTCTTCAATTCTGTTGGAAAAAATGTCGATAATGTAGATGTCAATTTTACTGGTTTTTATTTTATAATTTCCGCTAACAACTGGGAGGTCAAAATTTCCACCTGTTTGAATATTTCTAACAACAAAGATGTCAACTTTCCACGCTTGCTCCAAAATTGTTGACAAGCAAACTATCGGCCTTTTCCCTGTATCGTTTTCTTATCAACCGACATACGTAGTTTTCACTTCAAAATAGATGGCAGTAGCTCTGTCAAACTTATCAAAAATGCTGACAACGGGAATGTCAACTATCCTGACTATTATGTTACATGTAAATGATGTAAGGCTGACTGTCATCGATAAAGTGAAAACTATGTTTCATAAGATAGATAGGAAAAAAATATGAGTTTAATACCCAAGCATCCTAGCTGAGGGTACTAGCAGCCTCGAGCAACACATATACCTTATCTAATATATGTTTTTTATTCTGCCTTGTATCCATGGGTCTCTTTTTCACAAATTCTCTACCTCGACTCTTCATCGATTTTGTAGTATTTTTATTTCTTTTAATAATAAGGTCTTTCAGGGGCATATTATCAATGTCAATCACCTCTTTAGCCAACTCCGTGTTACTTTTGAGTTTGATCTTGAATCTTAAATTGTTGGTTAGCCTGGTATGTCTATTCCCATGCTTAGATATATTAGGAAATGACTCCTCCTCCTTTTTCTTTTCCGCCTCTGGTTCCTTGCCCTTAGGGTCCTCCACTTTAGTTGTGTTTGCAGGGGGAATTTATGAGGGTATAGATGAAGTATGGGAAGAGTCAATATCAATAGATGGGTTCACATGGGATATAGGTGTTGTTTTATGAAGGTATACCTTAGGGATATTTGGAACAGATGAGGTAGATGGAACTCTTGGGTTTTCTTGGCTGGTAGGGTGGCCAACGAAGACTTGAGCTTGCAATCTTCCCCTTTTTAGTAGCAGTGTGTGGCATGCCTCTTTGTAATTGTAGAAATTTGAATAACTGATATATTATTCACCGAGATTCTCACGATCCTGCTTATTTAACTTCATGCACAATACTATAGCTCTTCTACCATTGATCATTACATGCGGAAATAAAATCAATTGCATGCGCACAATTAAAACCACGAGCAAATCACACATATGAACATTTAATGGGAAAGCTTAAAGCTGAAAACCCCAACTATCTGTATATTATATGTCATGGAGATCATGTAACAATCATAGTACAAAAGCTCCTCACAAGCTCTCATGCACACCCTCCAATTGCTACACACTATCAAGCTAGATCTAGCAAAACACATGCTCCAATCTTTTGCCACTTGATAGCCAGCCTCTATTGCGTTTTCAATGCTATGGGATGGCTTCATTAAATAGATAAACCACCTGGCTTGTATTGCGCAATCCTCATGGGCTTCTCCACCTATCTGTGTGTTGCAAATAGCAACAGTATAGTCACAACTGATAGTTAACCTGCTCTTTCACCTATTTCTGCACTGGTCTCCACTGAAACTGTCCATGCACTGAAGTTAACTGATGCATTCTTTAGTTGATTAATGAGTTTATAATTAGTGAATTAATGAATAATTAATTCACACCACTCTCACTAATTGTATCGATTAGTTAAACTGAACACAACTCCATTAACTCCTCAATCAACTCCACCAAACTCTGTCACATGAGTTCTAACTGAAGTATCCATGCAATAGCTCCACATAACCCTCAGGAATAGCGTAATTCCTTCTGTCAGCTCCTGTTCCACATCTGTGCACTTAACTGAAGTGCTCCAAGAGAATAAGATAATGTTTAGAGTCCAAATATTATTAAGAGCTAATAATATTCGACATATCTATTTTTAGACTGGCAATCTAAAAATAAATTCCACCCAGTATGTCTAAAAATAAGTCCATCTATTTTTCCAACTTGACCAACCATCCACAAATAGCATCTTGAAACTCATAGAATATGATCAACATGTCTAAAAATAGACATGTAGAAATTTGACTAATAGACAACTTATTCATCGAGATTATCCTAATCACACACTATTTGAGCTTCATGCATAATACATAACCTCTTCTACTATTGATCATCAATTTGAGGAATTAAAAACAATCGCATGCGCACATTAAAACCATAAACAATCACACATATAAACACAGGATTTATGGGAAAGCTTAAAGCTGAAAACCCCAAACTATATGTATATTATAATGATAGATAACATGTAACAATCATATTACAAACTCCTCACAAGCTCTCAGCACTATCTCCAATTGTTACACAAAAAACAAGCTCAGATCATACATATCACATGCTCCAATCTGCTCCACCTGTCTGCCTGCCTCTACTGCGCAATCCAAGATGGATAATTATGAGATCCAAGTTCTAATCCCACCAAGATGTACTGCGCAATCCTCATTGGAAATCTCAATCAATGTGTGTGCAAATCTCATGCACCAGTATAGTCACAACTGATAGTCACACTGCTCTTTCACCTAACCTCTCCACTGGTCTCCACTAAACTTTCCATGCACTTGAGTTAACTGATGTATTATTTAGTTGATTTATGAGTTAATAATTAGTGAATTAATTTATAATTAATTCACACCACTCATCACTAGTGTATTAATCAGTTATACTAATCACAACTAGTTCAACTAAGTTAAATTGAACACAACTCCATTAACTCCTCAATCAACTCCACCAAACTCAATCACCTGAGTTCTAACTGAAGTCAACCATGCAATAGCTCAACTAAACCCTAGGAATAGCGTAATTCCTTAAATGCATTTTGCATGTGCCACATGCGTAGCTCAAAGTAGAAGTGCTCGAGAGGATAATATAATGTTTATATTAAATATTATTAAGAGCTAATAATATTCGACATATCTATTTTAGACGGGCAATCTAAAAATAGATTCTTCCCAGTATGTCTAAAAATAGAAGTCCATCTATTTTTCTGACTTGACTAACCATCCACAAATAGCATCTTAACGACTCATAGAACATGATCCATATGTCTAAAAATAGACTTTGCGCCAAAAATAGCCTTGAGAACCCACTTAGTGAAGGCAACTTCTTTCCACTAAGCTCCATCATCTTGTTGCATTCTCAACACTCGCTCTCCTTGAATATGGATTATCACAACCCCTATCTGCCTCTATGGTATTCGAATTTGCTCCTGGTGAGCGCCTTCGTCAAGATATCAGCATCCTGATCCTCCGTGGGAATGTATGAAAGTAACATGATTCTCCGCTGCACACAATCTCTGATATGATGATACTGGATGTCAATGTGTTTGGATCTATCATGAAACACTGGATTAGCCGAGAGTTTGATGCAACTCTGGTTATCACAATAAATCACAGTAGGCTCCAAGTGTGAACCGAATAACCCGACCAGGATCTTCCTCATCCATATAGCCTCGCATGCAGCCAAACTCGCTGCCATAATCGCTGCCATATATTAGGCCTCCGGCCCCGGGCGAGTGCCACGGATCCTGCACTTCTGCTGTACCAAGCGTTGTCGATCCGATCTTAATCCTCTAGATCCGTTCTTCTGTCCATTGGGCTCCCTACCCAATACGCATCAGTGAAGCCTTGCCGAAGCTTCTCTCTCTATCTATACGTACCACAATCCATATCCTGATGTGCCTCTGAGATATCTCAATACATGCTGGCCTGCCTTCCAGAAGAGCTTGGTTGGCTTAACCATAACTTGTGAACGCTGGTTCACAGCATAGCATATGTCGGGTCGTGTATTGACCAGATACATAAGCGACCCCACCAACTGTCGATAAACAGTGGCATCCACTACCTCCGCCGAAGTAGCATCCTCCTTCCTCCATCCACCGGGAAGAGGAGTATCAACAGGCTTGCAGCCATGCATGTTGAACTTCTCCAGTATCTCCCGGGCATACTTACCCTGAGAAACAAATAGTCCACCACTGCGCTGCCAAATTTCCAATCCCAGGAAATAATGAAGGAGGCCCAAGTCCTTCATCTCAAACTCCTTTGCAAGATCAGCCTTGCATGAGTGTATCAACAGCTCATCACCTGTCAAAATCAAATCATCTACATAAAGTACAATGATCGGCAACTTACCCTCCACCACAATCTGGTATAGGTTAGGATCTGCCTCACTCTTAGAGAATCCAAGTCCGGTGAAATAACTGTCTATCCGTGTGTACCAAGCACGAGGTGCTTGTTTCAACCCATACAACGCTCTCTTGAGCCTGCACACATGCGACTCGCTGCTGAAGATCTCGAAACCTTCGGGCTGCTCTATGTACACCTCCTCCTCAATGAATCCATTGAGGAACGCAGTCTTCACATCCATCTGATGAATGTGCCACCCCATCTGCGCTGAGAGAGCAAGAATCGTCCGTATGGAAGAATACCTTGCGACAGGTGCAAAGGTCTCCTCATAATCGATCCCCTTAATCTGTGAAAAGCCTCGGGCAACAAATCTTGCCTTGTACTTCTCCACACTCCCGTCAGCTGCCTGCTTCACTTTGTAGATCCATCTCGAACCCACCATTGATTTCCCTTCCGACCTTGGGACAATCTCCCATGCACTGTTTCTGACAATCGAATCATACTCTTCCACCATGGCATCTACCCATGCGGGATCCTCCACAGCTTCCTCGAAAGAGGATGGCTCCGTCACGATACACTTGCTCATAAGAGCCATGTATCCAATATACCGGTCAGGTGACTGTCTCTGTCTGCGCTGTGATGTAGGTGCTCCTACAACCTTCTCTGCATCTTGAGCCAGTCGCTCAGCTTCTGTAGTGCGCTTCCGCCCTCTGATGGTTGGCGCTGCATGAGTGGTCTCTTCCACTCCATGAACCTCCTCTTGTGGCTGATCCACATCCCGAGGCTCATCCTTAGGAACTAATAGCTCCTCATATGCATGCAAGTGTGGCTCCCTCTCAAGCGAACACTTCATGGCTTTCTCCTCCTGAAATTTGATATCCCGTCGCACAACAGTCTTGCGACTGTCTGGAAAATACACACGATAGTTGTGGGGCATATCGGTGTACCCCACAAATATCCCAACCTCTGCAGTTGGCTCCAGCTTCTTCCTGGCATCCTTCGTCACATGAATGTAAACAGGTGAACCAAAAATCCTCAAATGGGAAATATCAGGCCTCTTACCAGAAAACGCCTCCTCGGGTGTACTCATGCCAAGTATCCTGTGAGAACAACGGTTCTGCACATATACTGCAGTATTGCATGCCTCTGCCCACAAGTGAATGGGTAGGCCATGATCATGCAACATCGCCCGTGCAGCACCCACGATCGTTCTGTTCTTCCGCTCAGCAACCCCGTTCTGCTGTGGGTTATGAGGTGCTATGAGCTCTCTTCGAATTCCTTCTGCGTTGCAAAAGTCCTTGAATTCGCCAGAGATGAATTCACCACCATTGTCGCTCCTAAGAGCCTTCACCTGCTTCCCCGATTCTTTCTCAACCAGTGCCTTGAACTCACAGAACTTTGAGTATGTCTCGCTCTTCTTCTGCATGAAGAAGATCCGGCACTTATGAGAAAAATCATCAACAAAGATCACATAGTACCTGTGCTTTGCTGTCGAAGCTACTGAGAAAGGTCCACACACGTCTGTGTGAATTCTCTCAAGGATCGTCGTGGCGCGACTATCCTTCTCGTGAAAGGTGGCTTTCACAAATTTTCCTAAGGTACACCCCTTGCACTGATCTGACTGCGCAAGAGTGCCTTTAGGAAGCCCAGTAGAAATCTGCTGCAATATCTTCAAAGCTCCATGGTGAAGGTGGCCCAATCTCCGGTGCCACAACTCGCCATCATCCCGGCTCACCACTCCTTCTGCCTTGCCTACCATTTTTGCACAACTATCTACCTGCAATTGATAAAGGTTCTTAACTCGAACCCCTATCCTCCAAGTCTCACCAGTTGCCTTACTGCACAGGAATGCATTTTCCTCGCTAAAGACAACATCATATCCCTTGTATTCTAACATCGCCACAGAGATAAGATTATTCTTCAATCCTGGAACATGCATCACTTCCTTCAATACGAAGGGTTTACCAGACTCCCTCTCAAAGGAAATGGTACCGATACCGGCCGCACTGTATCTACCATCATCGCCCATCTCGATTTGCACTCCAAGATCTTTCTCATCGAGATCAGTAAACAAATTTCGATCTCCTGTCATGTGAAAAGATGCACCACTGTCAAGAAACCACACTGAACCCATCACACTTGAGACCAAGCATGCGATCAGCGAAAAATCCAACTCAAACTGCGAGGCTAAGGCCTCTCCAGCTGCAGATCCAGCAGCCTGCTTATTTTTCTTCTTCTGCGGACAATTTGTGGCATAATGTCCGTGTTGGTGACAGTGAAAGCACTTCACCTTGGACATGTCTTGCTTCTTGCCTTTTGCACCGGAATGAGAAGCTTTCTTGCTCTTCCCCTTCTTTGCTTTGGCAGCCAAAGCGCAATTCTCTTCATCAGAGTTCTTTGATGAAGATCCGTCCCTGGTACTTCGCCTTATCTCCTCTTGCACAAGATCCGACCAAAGTCGCTCCCATCCTGGCAATTTATCCCGACCATTGACAGAGTCCTGATAGGAATGCCAACTCTTCGGAAGCCCAAGGAGAGCCAAGCTCACCAAGTCCTCATCATCTACAGTCACCCCCACACTTCCCAGCTCATCCCTACATTGGGTGAACTTCGTGAGGTACTTGGGCATACTGTCGCCTTTCTCCATCTTTATGTTTCTGAGTTTATCCTTGAGCGCCAACTTCCTCTGGTCGCTCTTGCTTTGGAATAAATCTGTCAAGGCTTTCCACATCAAGAATGGAGAAGCCTTACCATGCAGGCTGGACACTATGTGATCCTTCACGCCCTCCAACAGAATCCTTTGACACTTTGTTGTCTTCTTTTTCCAAGCCTCAATTACGGCAGCATCGCTAGAAGTAGGCTTTGGGACTTCAGCATCTATGAACTCCTTCAACCCATTGTCATCTAAAACCGCCTCCATCCTGTCCTTCCATGCAATATAATTCGAGCTGCCCTCAAGGGCATACTCCAATCGCAATCCGTGAAAGACATTTCAACTTCGACACCAAGAAAACACTACTGCAAATTCGAATTCCACCAGCACAAAACTCAACCGCTTCAATGTCTGCAATTGCTCCAATGATCAATACTGCTCCGATACCATGTAGAAATTTGAATAATAGATAACTTATTCACCGATATTATCCTGATCACACACTATTTGAGCTTCATGCATAATACATAACCTCTTCTACTATTGATCATCAATTTGCGGAATTAAAAACAGTCGCATGCGCACATTAAAACCATAAACAATCACACATATAAACACAAGATTTATGGGAAAGCTTAAATCTGAAAACCCCCAACTATCTGTATATTATAATGATAGAGAACATGTAACAATCATAGTACAAACTCCTCACAAGCTCTCAGCACTATCTCCAATTGTTACACACAAAACAAGCTCAGATCATACATATCACATGCTCCAATCTGCTCCACCTGTCTGCCTGCCTCTACTGCACAATCCAATATGGAAAAGCATGAGATCCAAGTTCGAATCCCACCAAGATGTACTGCACAATCCTCATTGGCAATCTCAATCAATGTGTGTGCAAATTTCATGCACCAGTATAGTCACAACTGATAGTCAACTTGCTCTTTCACCTAACCTCTCCATTGGTCTCCACTGAACTGTCCATGCACTTGAGTTAACTAATGTATTCTTTAGTTGATTTATGAGTTAATAATTAGTGAATTAATTTATAATTAATTCACACCACTCATCACTAGTGTATTAATCAGTTAGACTAATCACAACTAGTTCAACTAAGTTAAAAGTGAACACGACTCCATTAACTCCTCAATCGGCTCACCAAACTCAATCCTGAGTTCTAAGCGAAGTCCATCGTCGATAGTCTTTGTACACGTACGGAATAGGCGAATTCCTTACTGTCGGTGCATGTACATGCGTAGCTCCAATGAGTGCTCCCGAAGGATAATATAATGTTTATAGTCCGAATATTGTTAAGAGCTAATAATATTCGACATGTCTTTTTCTCTTTTTAGACGGGCAATCTACCAAAAATAGATTGTGACCCAATAATACAAAAATAGAAGTCCATCTATTTTCCCGACTTAAACCAACCATCCACAAATAACATCCTGTGACTTATCCTGTGACTCATAGAACATGATGCGTATGTCTAAAAATAGACATAGTCTAAAAATAGACTTTGCGCCAAAACCTTTGCGGGCCACTTAGTGAAGGCGACTTCTTTCCACTAAGCTCCATCATCTTGTTGCATTTTCAACAAGACATAGTCTAAAAATAGACTTTGCGCCAAATATAGCCTGCGGGCCCACTTAGTGAAGGTGACTCCTTTCCACTAAGCTCATCATCTTGTTGCAATCTCAACACTCCCTCTCAACAAGATATGGATTATCTGCAACCCCTATCCTGCCCCTATGGTATTCGAATTTTCTCCTGGTGAGCGCCTTCGTCAAGATATCAGCATCCTGATCCTCCGTAGGAATGTATGAAAGTAACATGATCTTCCGCTGCACACAATCTCTGATATGATGATACCGATCCATGAAGCCATGCTGCCTCAACTCATCCTCCTGTCTATACCATGATCCATATCCCAATGTGCCTCTGAGATATCTCAATACATGCTTGCCTGCCTTCCAGAAGAGCTTGGTAGGCTTAACCATAGCTTGTGAAAGCTGGTTAACAACATAGCATATGTTGGGTCGTGTATTGACCAGATACATAAGCGACCCCACCAACTGTCGATAAACAGTGGCATCCACTACCTCCGCCGAAGTAGCATCCTCCTTCCTCCAACCACCAGGAAGAGGAGTATCAACAGGCTTGCATCCATGCATGTTGAACTTCTCCAGTATCTCCCGGGCATACTTACCCTGAGAAACAAACAGTCCACCACTGCGCTGCCAAATTTCCAATCCCAGGAAATAATGAAGGAGGCCCAAGTCCTTCATCTCAAACTCCTTTGCAAGATCAGCCTTGCATGAGTGTATCAACAGTTCATCACCCATCAAAATCAAATCATCTACATAAAGTACAATGATCAGCAACTTACCCTCCACCACAATCTGGGATAGGTTCGGATCCGCCTCACTCTTGGAGAATCCAAGTCCGGTGAAATAACTGTCTATCCGTGTGTACCAAGCACGAGGTGCTTGTTTCAACCCATACAGTGCTCTCTTGAGTCTGCACACATGCGACTCACTGCTGAAGATATCGAAACCTTCGGGCTGCTCTATGTACACCTCCTCCTCAATGACTCCATTGAGGAACAAAGTCTTCACATCCATCTGATGAATGTGCCACCCCATCTGCGCTGAGAGAGCAAGAATCGTCCGTATGGAAGAATACCTTGCGACAGGTGCAAAGGTCTCCTCATAATCGATCCCCTCAATCTGTGAAAAGCCTTGGGCAACAAATCTTGCCTTGTACTTCTCCACACTCCCGTCAGCTACCTGCTTCACTTTGTAGATCCATCTCGAACCCACCACTGATTTCCCCTCCGGCCTCGGGACAATCTCCCATGCACTGTTTCTGACAATCGAATCATACTCTTCCACCATGGCATCTACCCATGCGGGGTCCTCCACAGCTTCCTCGAAAGAGGATGGCTCTATCACGATACACTTGCTCATAAGAGCCATGTATCCAGTATACCGGTCAGGTGACTGTCTCTGTCTGCGCTGTGATGTAGGTGCTCCTACAACCTTCTCTGCATCTTGAGCCAGTCGCTCATCTTCTGTAGTGCGCTTCTGCCCTCTGATGGTTGGCTCTGCATGAGTGGTCTCTTCCACTCCATGAACCTCCTCTTGTGGCTGATCCACATCTTGAGGCTCATCCTTAGGAACTAATATCTCCTCATCTGCATGCAAGTGTGGCTCCCTCTCAAGTGAACACTTCATGGCTTTCTCCTCCTGAAATTTGATATCCCGTCGCAAAAAAGTCTTGCGACTGTCTGGCAAATACACACGATAGTTGTGGGGCGTATTAGTGTACCGCACAAATATCCCAACCTCTGCGGTCGGCTCCAGCTTCTTCCTGGCATCCTTCGTCACATGAATGTAAACAGGTGAACCAAAAATCCTCAAATGGGAAATATTAGGCCTCTTACCAGAAAACGCCTCCTCGGGTGTACTCATGCCAAGTATCCTGTGAGGACAACGGTTCTGCACATATACTGCAGTATTGCATGCCTCCGCCCACAAGTGTATGGGTAGGCCCTAATCATGCAACATTGCCCGTGCAGCACCCACGATCGTTCTGTTCTTCCGCTCAGCAACCCCGTTCTGCTGTGGGTTATGAGGTGCTATGAGCTCTCTTCGAATTCCTTCTGTGCTGCAAAAGTCCTTGAATTCGCCAGAGATGAATTCACCACCATTGTCGCTCTTAAGAGCCTTCACCTGCTTCCCCGATTCTTTCTCAACCAGTGCCTTGAACTCACAGAACTTTGAGTATGTCTCGCTCTTCTTCTGCATGAAGAAGATCCAGCACTTACGAGAAAAATCATCAACAAATATCACATAATACCTGTGCTTTGTTGTCGAAGCTGCTGAGAAAGGTCCACACATGTCTGTGTGAATTCTCTCAAGGATCGTCGTGGCACGACTATCCTTCTCATGAAAGGTGGCTTTCACAAATTTTCCCAAGGTACACCCCTTGCACTGATCTGACTACGCAAGAGTGCCTTTAGGAAGCCCAGTAGAAATCTGCTGTAGTATCTTCAAAGCTCCATGGTGAAGGTGGCCCAATATCCGGTGCCACAACTCGCCATCATCCCGGCTCACCACTCCTTCTGCCTTGCCTGCCATTGCTGTGCAGCCATCTACCTGCAATTGATAAAGGTTCTTAACTCAAACCCCTATCCTTCGGGTCTCACCAGTTTCCTTACTACGCAGGAAAGCCTTTCCCTCGCTAAAGACAACATCATATCCCTTGTCTTCTAACATCGCCACAGAGATAAGATTCTTCTTCAATCCTGGAACATGCATCACTTCCTTTAATACGAAGGGTTTACCAGACTCCCTCTCAAAGGAAATGGTACCGATACCGGTCGCACTGTATCTACCATCATCGCCCATCTCGATGTGCACTCCAATATCTTTCTCATCCATATCAGTAAACAAATCTCGATCTCCTGTCATGTGAAAAGACGCACCACTGTCCAGAAACCACACTGAACCCATCACACTTGAAACCAAGCATGCGATCAGCGAAAAATCCAGCTCAAACTGCGAGGCTAAGGCCTCTCCAGCTGCAGTCCCAGTAGCCTGCTTATTTTTCTTCTTCTGTGGACAATTTGTGGCGTAATGTCCGTGTTGGTGACAGTGAAAGCACTTCACCTTGGACATGTCCTGCTTCTTGCCTTTCGCACCGGATTGAGAATATTTCTTGCTCTTCCCCTTCTTTTCTTTGGCAGCCAAAGCGCAATTCTCTTCATTAGAGTTCTTTGATGAAGATTCGTCCCTGGTACTTCGCCTTATCTCCTCTTGCACAAGATCCGACCAAAGTCGCTCCCATCCTGGCAATTTCTCCCGACCATTGACAGAGTCCTGATAGGAGTGCCAACTCTTCGGAAGCCCTAGGAGAGCCAAGCTCACCAAGTCCTCATCATCAACAGTCACCCCCACACTTCCCAGCTCATCCCTGCATTGGATGAACTTCATGAGGTACTTGGGCATACTGTCGCCTTTCTCCATTTTTATGTTTTTGAGTTTATCCTTGAGCGCCAACTTCCTCTGGTCGCTCTTGCTTAGAAATAAATCTGTCAAAGCTTTCCACATCAAGAATGGAGAAGCCTTACCATGAAGACTGGACACTATGTGATCCTTCACACCTTCCAACGGAATCCTTCGACACTTTGTTGTCTTATTTTGCCATGCGTCGAGTACGGCGGCATCGCTATAGGCTTTGGAATTGCATCTGTTAACTCCTTCAACCCATTGTCATCCGACACCGCCTCCATCCTGTCCTTCCATGCATTATAATTGTTTGATTTGCCCTCGAGGGCATACTTCAATCGCAATTCGTTGAAACTTTGACACCTGGCTAACACTACGCAGGGTCAATTAGACAGCCTAAAACTCAACCGCTTCAATGTTTTGCAATTGCTCCACATTGATCAATATAGCTACGTACCATGTAGAAATTTGAATAAATGATATATTATTCATAGAGATTCTCTGATCACACACTATTTTAGCTTCATGCATAATACAGAATCTCTTCTACCATTGATCATCACATGCAAAAATAAAATCAATTGCATGCATACATTAAAACCACAAACAATCACACATATGAACACATTATTTAATGGGAAAGCTTAAAGTTTAAAACCCCAACTATCTGTATATTATATTTCATGGAGATCATGTAACAATCATAGTACAAAATCTCCTCACAAGCTCTCATGCACACCCTCAATTGCTACACACTATCAAGCTAGATCTAGCAAAACACATGCTCCAATCTTTTGCCACTTGATAGCCAACCTCTATTGCATTTTCAATGCTATGGGATGGCTTCATTAAATAGATAAACCACCTGGCTTGAACTGCGCAATCCTCATGGGCTACTCCACCTATCTGTGTGTTGCAAATAGCAACAATATAGTCACAATTGATAGTTAACCTGCTCTTTCACCTATTTCTGCACTGGTCTCCACTGAAACTGTCCATGCACTGAAGTTAACTGATGTATTCTTTAGTCGATTTATGAGTTTATAATTAGTGAATTAATTAATAATTAATTCACACCACTCTCACTAATTGTATCAATTAGTTAAACTGAATACAAATAGCTCAACTATGTTTAGATTAGTTAAATTGAATACAAATCCACTAACTTCCTCAATCAACTCCACCAAACTCTGTCACATGAGTTCTAACTGAAGTCTTCATGCAATAGCTCCACATAATCCTCAGGAATAGCGTAATTCCTTCTGTCAGATCCTGTGCCACATCTGTGCACTTAACTGAAGTGCTCCAAGAGAATAAGATAATGTTTAGAGTCCAAATATTATTAAGAGCTAATAATATTCGACATATCTATTTTTAGACTGGCAATCTAAAAATAGATTCTGCCCGATATGTCTAAAAATAGAAGTCCATCTATTTTTCCAACTTGACCAACCATCCACAAATAGCATCCTGTAACTCATAGAATATGATCGACATGTCTAAAAATAGACATAGTCTAAAAATAGACTTTGCACCAAAAATACCTGCGGAGC
Organism: Pinus albicaulis; assembly: GCA_034641835.2. NCBI lineage: Eukaryota > Viridiplantae > Streptophyta > Pinopsida > Pinales > Pinaceae > Pinus > Pinus albicaulis. The sequence continues at coordinate 1,971,068,153 of CM076578.1, forward strand.
CCACTTAGTGAAGGCGACTTCTTTCCACTAAGCTCATCATCTTGTTGCAATCTCAACACTCTTTTTCTCCTAATGGGTTGAGGTTAAAAACCTCCCCAGAATAGGAAATTATTCCATGTTCTTCCTAGCTTGACTAGTTGGTTCTCTATTAGCAATTTAATTAGAGCTTTATGGTATATAAATGAGAGGAAGGATTAGTATGTTCCCTATATCTAGATGCCATATGTTTAAGGCTGTCTAACAAATAAAAACATGGATTGATTCTAATCTGTCCGACAAGATGAGATAGAAATTAAAAATGGTACATGTTCACTCGATTATACCGACCTTCACATGTAAAATATTGTTGACAAAGGCATAGGGGGGACACACTATTGGTCATGTAGCCATTCCTTTCGAACTCCAACCCTCCAATTTTTCTATTTGAATTCTTCTTTGAAGAATAAAGGAACATTAATCTCTTCCAAAATGTGACTGTGAAATATCTTTATACCATCCACTAGTAAGGTCATGGCCTCAGCAATGGTTTTCTCTGTAACTGTAAAATACATACCTCCCACCTCCACATGGTTCCCATTGAATCCTTATGCAAAAGATTAAGCCACCAGGTCATGATTCTCAGAATGGTAGAGAAAATTGCTCCATCCTACCTGTTGAAACAACCATAGAATATCGAGGTAAATGTCCAACAAATTTGGCCTCTTGGGCTCGGTCCAATCCAACTTACCTCCCTTCCCCATTCTGACGTGTGTTATCCACAGGATTTGATCCTGAAACCCTGAAAACAAAACAACTCTCAACACCAAGTGTGAAGGATCCCAAACTAACATCAACCAACTAATTACGGTACAAATTGAGGGGGCTAAACATATGGTCAACGTAAAATAGGTGGTGATTGAAAAAACAAGTCATTCTTGGTCATGATTGAGAATGAAATTTGTATCATACGATAAAATCATGTTAAATGACCTTTCACTGATTACAACAGATGAAAAATGATTAACCCAATACTTTTACCCTTTCGAAAAAAATGGAGACACGTTTAATCAGAAATATTGATGCTGACGTGGTCAAAACAATCATTATTTTTAAATTTGAAAATTAGATTTGGCTCTGAAAATTTGCCTATCAACCAAAATGAAAAATGGTGCTACCCTCATTGTCAACAATTTCCTTCATAAGACTATATCATATTTCAAAAAATCATAATAGCCTCGCTATCAGAAATTTTCTCTTTTTATTAAAATTTAAATGTTGACACTACAATTGTCAGCATTTTTTAAAAAGAAAAATTTTGAAAATGAATTTTATAGTGATAGAAACAAGAAAAACTAGGGCTTGATGTCAACAACTTACGACAATTATCTACCCTTGAACAAGATACATTTGACTTACTTGTTGATGTAGCGCTTACACAACCCTTTCAGTCCACGTAGCTTGAACACCTATCAGGTCCTTTATCACATATAATTGCAGGGGATATTGCTTCTCTAATGCCTCTGCTATTGTTTCTCACAAGTTCTTTTGTTGCTACATAATGGCTTGCATCTTCATCTCATCAAACTGCCTCTAATAGTCCACTTGCTTCACCAAGGATCATCGTACTTAGGCTCAACAAATCTTCCCTCTAGCAACCCTCTTGTTGCTCCAAGAATGTTTTCTCTTAGGGTATTAAAAGTATTCCCTCTATCATTGATTTCACTGAACTAGGTCACACCAACCAACCCTCGCACAGTCCTCTGAGATGATTTATCTAGGGCTTACACAAGCAGCCCACACAATAATGAAATACTCTTCCTTCATTATACTTAGGGCTTGTCCAAAAATCCCACTCACCAATGAACAACCAGTTGCATTCATTGAACTTAGGGCTACTATAATCACTTTCCAAAACCATACTTCATCAACCTAACAATCATCAACATAAAGAACTAGCCACATACCTTTTCAAGACTCCCAACACAATTATGAAAATATTGGCCTTGTGCACTTATATCACTGATATTTTCAACCCTATTTTAGGTATCCTACAACAATTACTTGAGTTCCCTAACTCGGCCTAAACAACTCTCTTATTTCCTACGCAAACCTCCCTTGTAGACCCTTAAATGCTTGCATTGATGTCTGTCCAAGTCCGTCCCTTATTCCATCTTATTCATGGCCTTCATGAACCTCCTATACACTAGAAATCAAGATATCAACCCTCCCTTCATAGCTCAGAATTTCCTCGGCTCTGTTCACATATATTTACCCTCAAATGTAATCCTAGAACCATGCAAAATCAATTTTCCAGCAGTCTCCCTAACTTGCCCAATCCAAAACATAGAAAAGAGACTCAACCTAATCCTTCTTCACCCTCTAGCTCAACTCCTTTAGAAGTTTGTGGCTATCTCATATTAGTCACTTATTTGGTGAATTCACTTGTCATGATCCTCAATTGATCTCAATATCATATCATCCTATAGTGTCTTAGGTGGTGTCATTCTTCACCGAGGGTTGTGACCTTTATCCTAAGTTGACCTCAGTTATATTTCCAAAACCCCACTAACATAAGAGATTAAAAAATTCCCATTTGAGTTTTTCCACATCATTGAATCCTTAGGTTCCCCTTAGCCCTTCAAGGGTGCCCCACATGCTTCCAATAATTAAACTATTAATTTGTACTCTTGGTATTGCGCCCACAACTTTGGGTACAAAACCCACTACTTGGGTACATTACCCACAAAGATCCATTATTGTGGGTCAACTCCTCACAAACCCAATACCCCAGGGTTTGTGGGATTACATCCCAAGCTACACATTTCAACAATTCCTCTTAGTGGGGGAGCTAACTCCACTACTCATAAGTAACTTGTCGTCGTCAACAACACTAGCCCAATCTCTAGAATTTACAATTATAGCATACCCTATAGAATGAACCACACTATTTTCGATAGTGTCCCTTCCTCTAGAATCTTTCCACTTCTTCTTCTCTTGAAATTATTTTAGACCATTCCATGGTTTCTTCTTTCCAGTAGAAGTCTCCTTACTCCCCACGTACCATGCACTCTCCTTGGGTTGTAGATTCATCCTCTGAACATGTATTGAATGCCTCTAAGTGTCAAGAACCTGTGTCTTCCCTTGATATACAGGCTTTTCCATCATCCGATATAGACCATGCTCTTTAACTCCAATGATAGATTCAACATAGTTAGAGACTTTTGGCTTGATCTTTGCTTTCCCATCCTGGAAAATCACCTCAAACCTCTTTGCCTCAATCAATAAGACAAACAACATATTTTATCTAAGATCTAGTACTTATGACAGTACATCTTGAACTCATAACGGCACACTTGAATCCATCTTGAATGGCACAACACTTTCCCCTCTAAAAACTTTCTAACTCTTGTCACCAACCTCCATATGCAACTTTGAGTCTCATTCAATTAGAGTCTCAAAAAATTCACATGAATATGTCATATGCTTTGGTGCTCTAATGTCTATGTACCATGTAGTATCATCAATGGCACCCTCAAAGAAATGAGATACTAGAGAAAAGTCCTCCTATAAACTCCTTGAGAATTCATCCAGTTCACCAGAAGATGTAGCATCCCCAGCTACATTCTTCCCCTTCCTTTTCTCATTCTCACCCTTCTTCTTCCATGGACACTTGCTCGCATAATGACCATATTCTCCATAGGTATAAAACTTTAGCTTTATCAAGTCCTTCTTTTCCTTTCCCTTTGTCTTCCCAAAAATATCCATGTTATCATCAAAAGTATTCTTCTTCTTATGAAGGTCTTCGTCTTGCAGTTCTTCATGGATGAAGTCATCCCATAACTTGTTCCAATATGGAAGCTTTTCTCAAGTGACGATACCTTTAGTAAATAACTTCCATTCCTCAAAAAATACCTTCAAATCACTCCTCACCGGCTCAGACTCTCGAATAGTTTCATTGATGGTAGCAAGCTCATCTATAACTTGAGAAAGTCTCGTTAGATACAAAGCCACTCCTTCACCATCGAACATCTTGGTGCTTTTCAACTTATCTCTCAATACGAATAGTTGGTTCTCGTTCTTATTCTAGAACATATCCTGAAGGCGATTTCCACATCTCATGGGGAGGTATCAAGTGATCTTTAACACCATCTAGGATGATCAACTTCACCTTTGTATCCAACTCCTCATACACTTCCAATTCCTTAGGGTCTATTGGTTTCTTAATCTCCTTGTCAGTAAACTCCTAGATCATGTTCACCAACAAGACCAACTTGATCCTTTCCTCCCAAGGACTATAGTTTGACAACCCATCCAATCTATCCTCATATCTCATACCAACAACCATCTTCGCCATTGCTATTAGTCCTTCAACAACAAGGAAACCAACTCCCTCTTGAGTTGTACATTATGCACACTCTAATTCAGTTTTCCCTTCAAAGCAACTCTGATACCATATTTATTTTTCCTTAGCACTTTATAATCAGGTTTATTTCTAAGATAAAATCACAAACACATTAAAATACCACAACACGAGCACTTTGCATAGTGGAAATATACAACATCGAATCAATGTAGTACACAAGATAATTTTTCAACCCAAAATTTTTACATTACAACTTTAATTCAACAAACATAAGGCTCCCATACTAGGGATCATGGATCTTACAATTAGCCCTGATATAAGAACAACTATGGCTTTGTGTCAACAACTTATGAAGTCCAATCTACCCTTGAACAAGAGACACTTGAATTACTTGTTGATGTAGCGCTTCCACCATCCTTTCAATTATGTACCTTGAACACCTGGGATGTACGTTTCCATCTATACTTGTGGAGGGTAATGTTGCTCTAATGCCTCTACCACTACTTCTCACAAGTTCTTCTACTGCTCCAAAATGGCTTGCATATTCATCTCATCAAAATACCAATAATAGTCCACTTGTTTCATCAAGTATCATTGTACTTAGGCTCAACAAATATTCCCTCTAGCAACCCTCTTGCTACTCTAAGAATTTACGCGCCTAGGGTATTCAAAGTCTACCCTCTATCACTGATTTCATTGAATTAGGGCACACCAACCATCCCTCACACAATCCTCCAAGATGACTGTGCCTACAATTATATTCATATAAAGAAGTTTTGTGGTTTTCTCCCTTTAATGGTTTTCACATACATCTGATGTTCTCATGTGGTGCTTATGTTATTGATGTATTAAGTTATTTGAATTGTTTTAAATTGTTAAATTAGCCATTATATTGCTTCACTGATATAATCATAATTCCAACAATTGGAATCAACGTAGGTTCCTTAAGAGATAGTCTAACCATTGGAAGGTAGATGAGAAGGGATCATGGCCAGTAAAAAAGGTTATGCCTCAAGTAAAGCTCCTCTATTTCATGGAACAAATTATGGCTTATGGAAGGTAAGGATGAGTACCTATGTTATGTCCTTATTTATTGACATTTGGCTATATGTTGAGATGGTTATCAAGTTCCAGCAACTCCTCCAACTAATTTGGATGGTAGAGAGAACTATTTGAATAATGTAATGAATAAGGAATGTCATATTTTGTGGGTTATCCAATGCAAATTTTGTCAAAGTGATGCACTGAAATTTTGAAAAAGAAATTTGAGAAATACTTTAGAGTATCTATGAAGGAGATAAAAAGGTGAAAAGATAAAAGCTTTAAAATATTTCAAACTCATAAAGAATAGTTTGAAAGTTTGAAGATGGATTAAGAAGAAAATGTTACAACCTTATTTATTCATGTAGATGAAATTGTTAATACTATAGAAGGTCTTGGTGAAACAATTGAGGAATCAGTAATTGTACACAAAGTATTGAGATCCCTTCCATCAAGATTTAATCCAAAGGTATAAACCATTGAAGAAATGATAGATCATCAAATTATGAATGCAGATGCTCTACATGGAATCATCACTATATATGAAATGAGAATGGAAAAGGAGAAGCTAAGATCAAAGGAAGCAACATTCAAAGCAGTAAAGGAGACGAATAGACAAAAGGTCCATGAATTTTCTAGCTATGAATCATATGAAGGAGAAGATTAATTTATAAAAAATCTTAAAAGATGAACTAGCAAATTCAAAGGTACGATTTCATTCAAATTCTTTGAGTGGGGTACAATAGGATAATATGCATCTTCGTATCCTTGTGAAAAAGCAAGTGGTGGTGATGATAAAAGGAGATTGATGATAAATTCAAATCTCATAATCATAAAAGGAAAGGGTATATCAAAAGGAAGTGTTTCTATTCCAAAGAGAATATTGATTCATTTGATGAAAGTGATGAATGTGTGTTTTATGATGAAAGAGAATTCATGTTCATAGTTATGGATAATCAAGATACTGACCATAATTATCAAAGAGAAAACACAAATTTTGAAGAAATTTTTGAAGGGGAGGTAGATCTTCAAGGAGAACTTGTAAGTACCTTAGAAGAAATCAAACTTCTAACGAAAATGGTGAAACAATTGAAAGAAAAGATATAAAAATATGAGACTAAATATTATGATGGAGCATCAATCACTCTCATAAAATTTGAACTAGAAGAGACTAAATGAATAAAAGAGATACTCACAAGTCAACTAAAATAAAAGGAAACACATTGTGAGAATTTAGAAGCTGAAGTTGTTTCATTAAGAAATAAACTAGAGAAATAAATTGTTCAACTAAACCAAAGTTTAAAATTTGTAAAAAGAACTGAATCATTAGATCACATTCCTCGCTGCCATAGGTCTCCTTTAATCAAGACACGTCTTGGTTATAGTTATACCCCAATGGGGAGTCAAACACAAAGACATAAAAAAGGAAGGTTGAACCTAAGAGCATTGTTGACATACTCAAGAACCCTATCATCAATGAAAGAAGCATCATGAATGGACTTAAAATTTAGAAAAAACATGATTCTATCAGTAACTTCAAAAACAAAGTGAAGAAGTTGTAGAAACCCTCTAACACTGCTATAATACCATGTAGAAATTATATCAATGGACTCAATAGGATCATGCAATGTACTAAAACAACATATTGAATCCTTCTACAATATTTTCGGAATATAAAACACGATATCTCAATCACATGCAAGTAAGAGAAAGGAAATTATCATTCACACAACACAATATGTATCTAGGGAAAGCACCTGCTCAAAACCCCTCTATCATATATTGTACATAGTCAAAGAATCATGAAACAATACAATTCTTTCTCACACCGAGAAAATCCTGCACTCTACCGATCATCTCACTCTGATCCTGCTTGAAAATGTCTAGCAATTCTTAGGCAAAATTGACCAACACTTAGCCAATTATCAACCCTTCCTTAGCCTAGCCTTGCTCATGCAATCCCTAGGCAATTAATACCTATTAAATAGGATAATAAACCTTCCTCGATTGCGCAATCCTTCATGAGCCTTCCTTTGACTTTATAATTGCACCCGGGCAATTCGCTAAAAATACAACTGATAGTTATCTTCCCTTTAACCTCTGTCTCAACTGGGTCTTCTTCATAATTGACATGCATGCAACTATTAAGAGTGAATCATCAGTTACTTGATACATCACTACTTGTTAATTAAATCTAATTTAATTCACTTGACCTCTCACTAGCTCATCACTCAGTTAGAACTAGTTAAACTTATTTTAACTCAATTAATTTGAGTTAACTGATTACACTCACGCCACACTAGTGCATTAACTACAACTGGACCCTCAAAATAATAGAATCACTCTACATGCCTCACCTTTGACCCTCAACTCGAAATTCTTGAGCTAACTAAGTCTATCACACTTAGTTAACTCAAATTATTATTATTATTATTATTTATTTTATTTTTTTTTATGGATGCCAATTTCATTGTTTCTTGTTGCAAATTTCAACAGAAGCAACAGAGACTTGAACCTTTAATCAATATAGACTTAGAAGATCTATTTCCTCAAGATGGTTATTATTTTCCAATTATCAAACTTTATTCTTGGGTTATTTTTATGCCTATAATAATTTTGTTCATAAGGAAATAAATTGGAGAGTTGATCATATGAGAAATAAAATTAAAGTATCCAATGGAAATTCAAGGAATGATCATGTGAAGAGAAATCCTAGAAGTTTGAATGAAAATGTAGTTAGAAATTATAACTCATTTGATCCTCTATTAGATCAAGTTGAATGCAATAAGTGTTTTAACTATGGGCACAAAGCATGAGATTGTAGAGACAACTTAAGCAAGCCTCTAAATCAAGACATGGAAGAAGGCATACTCAAGCATAAGGAACAATACTCAAAATTATGGAAAAATAAGCAAGAGAAGTAGGAAGAATGTGGTATTGCATTGTATGCTCAAAACCAAGAAAGAAAATGGTATGTTGATAGTGGGTGCTCAAGGCACATGACAAAAGATCAAAGTAAATATCTTAATCTAAAAGAAAAAGATTGAGACAAAGTAATACTTGGAAATAATGCATCAGCAAAAATAGTTCAAAATGACAGTTAATATTGACAATGGAAAAACTAAAGCTCAAAATGTCTTGTATGTTGAAGGTCTAAAACACAATCTCCTAATTGTTAGTCAATTGTGTGATCAAGGATATGATCTCACATTTGACTCTAAAGGATGTGAGATAAGAAAAGCTAAAATAGGGAAACTAGTAGCAAAGGTAAATAGGACTCCAAGCAATGTGTATATTCATAATGGAGTAAACATAATAGAGTTTTATAGGTAAAATGGATGAGAACCGATTATGGCATAGATGGATGGGTCACATCAGCTTTGGAAATCTAATAAAATTAAGCAGAGTAGAAGCAATAAGAGACCTGCCAAATTTATCAAAACTAGATAATATTATTTGTAAGCCATGTCAACATGGGAAACAAACCATGGTTTTCTTCAAAACAAAAGAATACTCCACCTCTAAGCCATTGCAACTCATTCATACTAATCTTTGCAAACCAACCAAAACACAAAATTTAAATGGTGAGAGTTATTTTGTGTTGTTCATTGATAATTACACAAGAATGACATGGATTACATTTCTTAGAGAAAAATATGCGGCCTTTAAGACATTTAAAACCTTTAAGGCCCTTTTAAAATGAGATTGATCTAAAAAATAAATGTTTGATATTACACAAAGGAGGTGAGTTTATCTCTAATGAATTTAATGAATTTTGTGAAAATTATGGAATTAGAAGACAACTATTAGTTGCAAGGACCCCCATAAAAAAGGGATTTGTTGAAAGAAAGAATAGAATAGTGAAAGAAATGAAAAGAACGATGCTCAATGAAGCCAAAATACCATATAAATTCTAGTGAGAAGTAGTTAATACACAACTATCTACATTTTGAACAGAGCACAAATCAAAGTAAACAACACAAAGATACCTTATAAATTATGGAAAGGGAGACCAACTACAGTAAAACACTACAAGATATTTGGAAGCAAGTGTTACATAAAGATAAATGAAGAAAATTTAGGAAAATTTGGCTCCATAATAGCTCAAGGAATTTTCCTTAGGTATCCGTACAAAATCAAGGGCTACAAATGTTACAATAGATGATTATGCAAATTAGTTGAAATAATTGGTGTAAGAGTTGATGAAGCATTACCTAAAACTCAGGTACAAGCAAATGAAAACTCATAAGAGAAATAAGAACAGATCATGAAGAAGAAGAGGAACGAGAAATGGATCATGAAGAGCGAGATGAGAAGGAAGAAGAAGAGATAGATTCACTACATCCAAAAACACCATACATGTATGTTCAAAAGCATCATCTACATAGTCAGATTCTTGGAAATAAAGAATTGGGAGTTCAAACTAGAAGAAAAATTATACATACATCCATTCATACAAATCTTACTCTACTATTCATGATAGAACCCAAAATTTTGCACAAGTTAGTCAATATGAACATTGGGTCAAGGGTATGACTGAAGAACTAGACTAAATTAAAAAGAATAAGACATGGGAAATTTTGCCAAGACCCAAGGACAAATGTGATTGGAACTAAGTGGGTCTTCAAGAATAAGTTGAATGAAGATGGACACGTAATCAGGGACAAAGCTAGGCTAGTATGTTAAGGGTATGCACAAGTTGAGGGTGTTGACTTTGAAGAAGCTTTTGCACGAGTGGCCAAAATTGAAGCCATAAGAATGTTTTTAGCTTCTTTCATGCTTCAAAATATTTAAATTTTATCAAATGGGTGTCAAAACACCATTCCTAAATGGATACCTATGGAAGAAGTGTATATTGGGCAACCAAAAGGATTCCAACTGTTTGAAAACAAAGAGCCGCTATGTGCAAATTAAAAAATTCCCTTTATGGGATAAAACATGCACCTAGGCCCTAGTACTCAAGTTATAAATAACTACAACAACAAGTTTTAAGAAAGTAATAGCAAACAACAACCTTTATATCAAAGTTGGTAATGATACTTTTTATATTATTGTTGTTTATGTAGCTTATATAAGTTTTGTAGTGATGTAGTTTCATAAGTAAAAGTTTTGCAACCGATATGCATAACGAACTTGAAATTTCTATGCTAGGTGAATTATTCTATTTCCATAGACTGCAGATTCATCCATCAACAAAATGATTTTTTATTTCTAAAACTAAATATATTAAATAAATAGTGAGGAAAATTTGCATGGAGAATTTCACACTCGTGAGAACACCCGTGATAATAGGATGTAAACTTAGCAAGGACGATGAATCTTCAGAGGTAGATCAAACAATGTATGGGTCTATGATTGGTAGTTTACTTTATCTAACAACCTCAAAACCAAACATTATGCAAGCAGTAAGAGTATTAGGTAGATTTCAGTTAAACCCAAAGGAGACTCATGTGAATGCATTAAAGAGGATTTTCAAGTACCTACAAGGAACCATAAAGTTTGTCTTGTGGTATCCAAGAGGCATAGATTTCCCTCTCAAAGTTTATACATATGCATATTGGGCTACTAGTGTTGATGAAAGAAAAAAGCACCATTGGGGGAGTCTTCTTCCTAGGTGGTCATTTAGTCTCCTAGCTTAGCAAGAAACAAACTCCAATATCTCTGTCCACAACTAAAATAGAGTATATTGCAACCACATCATGTTGCACTTGGGATTTATGGATGAAGAAAAATATCAAGGATCCTCAGGAAGATTGTGATCAACTTGTGCCCATTATGTGCAATAACACCTTAACATCTCTAAAAATCCTATTACGCACTCAAAGACCAAGCATATTCCCATCAAATTTCACTTTCTCAAAGAACATTTTGTAGATTAGAATGTTAAGTGGGAATACATTCCAACAAAGGAGAAAGTTGCAGACATATTCACCAAACCTCTTGCCAAAGAACCTTTTGACTATCTTAGATAGATTTTGGGAGTTATCTCTCCTTAACGGGGGGGAGAAACCCTCTAATTCTGCTCACTCAGATCTCTAGGTTTCAGACAAGAGGTGTTGTTGACGGGGAGGGCCTAGATGCGGTCAAAGGAGAAGTAGGCAATCAATGGAAGTAAATGTTTTGTTATTGTAGTAGAATATATTGCAGCCAAAAGTAAAGTCCATTTATGTTCATCAATATCAAGGGGATAATATGTAAACATTAGGAATGATCATAGACAAGGGGAGTCCTCATTTCAAAAAGGATGTATCCAAGAGCAAGAGACGTTACAACCAGATTTATTCCTTTTCCATTAATGTTAAAGGCAGAGAATTAATCTAATATAGTGAGAACTGGACCAAGAAAGCATACATGTAAAGATCCAACTTATAGGGAGATTTCTTAGCAATAGTACATCAATGAATGGACTATGTCTAGCAATGACATCAATGTTTATTTTGTAGCATTGGAAAGTGTTACAAGTCTCATATTTTGGGAGGAGGCTTGGACATCAGTATTCCAGAGAACCCAGAAACCGTTTGTGGAAATTCCACTCGGATCATGCTTTATTAAAATAATTAATTATTTTAAAGTGATCCCTAAGTATAAGCTTAGGGAAATTAAATAATTAAAGGGTATTAATAAAGAGAGTGTGAATCTTCTAGAAAATGAAGATCAAGTCATCTTTTAATCTCGGCCATTGATTAGAGATCTAATATGGGTCTTTGATTCATCAACGAGAAGACTATAAGAGAAGGCTTGAGGGTCATTTGGAAAGCAAGCTGGGCACACACTCAGTACCCTAAAGGAAATCGATTCTGAAGGAATAGGATTCGATTTCAGAGGGAGAGGTTGTAGAGGCGGAGTTGTAGAGGCAGAAGGAAGAAGGGGAAGTCAGCAAAGGAAGAAGAAGGTAGGAGAAGGATGCAGAGGGGACAACGCTGAGCAGCAGCATTGTCCTCCACGCAGAGTGACGCAGTCCAGTGCAGTGACTGCGCAAAAGGCAGCAAAGTGACATAGAGGGAGAAAGGGTGCCTCCCATGTGTCAGAAATTCTTCTGAAGGGTTCAGAAAAATTATCTCAGGTGTATTCTAGACATCTGCTTGTCAAATTTCTGTAAATGATTTATACTGTTGAAGAACAATACAAACCCTCATCTGTTGCATTGGTTTTCCCGCATTAGGTTTTTCCGGGGACAATTGTCCAAAAATAATTTTGTTCATGTGATTGTTTCTATTGCATTATATGCGTTATATTTGATTTTCTACTTATGATTAAGTGAATACTGCAGTTGTGTTTATTTCAGAATTTACTGAAAGTATCTGTAAATAACTTATCATAAATAAGTAGGCGAAATAAATCAATCACTGCAGTAGTATTTCAGCTTGAAAATTTCACAATCAATGACTGAACTATGTCTAGTATTGCATCAATGCCAAAGGTTGTTGGAATTGTGTTGTCATTAATGTCAAAGGAAGTATTGCATTGTCATTGATGTAGGTCACTGTTATAATGTCATTGATGTCCAAGAAAGTCCATGTGTTGTTATTGATGAGAAAAGCAATGTAGAAAAGAAATAAGAGAAAACCCTAAATTTGTTAAGGATCATGCAAGATTGAAGGGCACATTGTCAAATAGTCAAGATCAACAACCATGGATAATTTTTACGCCTTCAATGTGCTAGCCAATTAACATGAAATGGGGAAACTTAAAATTTGTTAAAGAGTATGATGTTTTGTTGGTTGGATCTTCATCGCACCAAGATCATATGGCCAAGGTCCACTTCGAAACCCCTTCGAGTATCCACTAGTTAATCAAAGGGGATCTAATATGTCATGCAGACAATAATTCACTAGGATGCATGGCAACAACCTAGGCATATTGAGGGGCCTCTAGTAGATTTTGGAAACCAACATGACCCCCCTCCCCTCCCCTGACATACTGCTAATGTGACGCAACTATGGGGCCCAACCAGTTCCAAGCTAATGTGATGGGAAATTATACCCAACTATCAATAGACAGGTGCCAACCAAGTTGCATACAAAAGGATCATTGTTAGCATCTTGTCAACATACACTTGGTAGCATGATATAGAGACAAGTTGCAATGTTAATAACATGGAAATTGCAGAGGCGGATTATGAAGCAAGTCAAAATATCTAGGTCCACACCCATATTCGAGCCCCCACAAGACCCAAATATTGGATTAATTTGGGTCCACATTCATATCTGAGTATTCATATATTCAATCAAACGTCATAGTACCTTTTTCCAAAAAACCTAGATTCTAGATTCATGTTCTAGCTAGCAAATGTACATGTGGTGCCTAATTAACGCACAAGTGGAAAAATGACACAAGACGAGTGACACTGGCATGGCTAAATTGATGATGTGGCAGCCTAAGGTAGTAACACATGACACTTATTTTTTATCCTTTTGGATGACCAACTAGACGATTTGTGAATGACATGTGGCAATAGTAGTTGACACATGGCAATTTCAAAGTGTGACATATAGCAGGTGATGTGGTAATCTTGGGCTCAATATCTGAATGTTTGGACATATATTCATACGTCAGAGGAACCCCTTTGACGGGCCTGGAATTTGGATTCAATGTAGATGATACAAAGTAATATGGGGATATGAGTGTTTTCAAGAGTGTCCTCTACACGAATTATGGATTTTTCGAAACAATTATTTAGATTGTGGTCTTGGTACATGGTCATGAGGGCTTGGTGACTTAGCCCTTGGAGCTAGGGTAAACTATTGGGTAATTTGAGTAATTCGAGTCATTTGAATATCCGACTCCCTTTGGTATTTTAGTTTTGGGGTGCCAAAATTACTTAAGCTCGTGATCTTAGCCCATGGTTTGTGGGAAGCTTATGGTACTAGCCCTAGAAGGGACTCCAAGGCATCTTGTCCACTCGAACCACACTTCTACCTATGTCGGTCCATATCAAGATCATATTTGTGTGCCCTGATCACTCCATTCACATATAAATAAGCTAATTTGGAAGTTATAACTGTGAAAAAGGAATTGTGCGGTATGTAGAACAAAAGAGCTAAGAAGCCTAAAAATATTTGAGGTTGAATACAAAGGATTTTAAGGATGAAATATGAAGACGTTTAGGGTTCAGGGAGCCCATCCATGAAACGAAGTGTAATTATCTGAGAGACAATTTTTTGCAACAAGCAAGAAGAACAATTTTGAAGAACTTTGAGCCATCTAGTAATGCTATATGAAGTGCACACACTGTGAAGAATCTGTTTGTGTTATAGTAGTTGAGGGTGCTACTAACTGGATGAACAAGAAGTTAATCGAAGCTCAAAAAATAGGAGTTGATTAGTTTAGAATAAACATGTTAAGGAATCCTGAGATGTGCATAAGGTATTATGATGGACAAGGCAATAAGAGAGTTGTAAAGTACAGAGCATAGAGCAATGTACAAAGTTGTGAAGTAACAAAACATAGCACACCATTATTACACATCATATGGAAATCAGAGGATTGGTGTCTCCTTCAGGTTGATGCCTATAAATTAAGGAATTGTTGTCTCCTTCATGTTGGTGCTTGTAAATTAGGGGATTGTTGTCTCCTTCAAGTTGATGCATGTAAATCAAGGGATTAGTGTCTCCTTATGGTTGGTGCTTGTAAATTGATGTAACAATTGGTTGGTGCTTGTAAATTGATGTAACAATTGGTTGGTGCCAACAAGAATATTCATATAAAGAAGTTTTGTGGTTTTTTTCCTTTAAGGGTTTCCACATACATCTTGTGTTCTCATTATTGATGTGTTGAGTAATTTGAATTGTTTTTAAAAAAGTGACCAAACTGTGTAATATTAGATTCATTATTAGTGCAAATTTGATTGAACTATAAGTCATTGTAGTGTCCCTTTATTTTTGTGGTGTAGTGTTCAGTAGCCCCTAATTGTATATGAGGGATTTCATATTCATGAGGAGGGCCAACCAATACCACTTGGTCAAGGTTGGAAAATCTTTTATCATCAGTGCTCATAAGGGGAAATCTAATATCTCTTTGGTGAGTGCCCACCAAGGTAAGAAAATGACCAACTCAAGCAATAAATATGTGCTACTCTAATTTAGAAAAAACTAGAAATACAACAAATCCATGGGAGTAGAGGCATCCTTGGAAGGATGTACGAAAGAACAAAAGTGTCACTTGGAAGAGCTTTTATAAGTGTACAAAGAGGTTTTTCAGGAGCCCAAGCGTATGCCACCCAAGAGGTAAGTGAAGCATGAGACATAGTTACTACAATATTATCCTTTACCAAACATAGGGCTATACATGCAATCCATATTGGAATCAAAATTGTTAAATTGACCATTATATCAATTCAACCCTCATTGACCCCTCCCTCAACTGCTCTTAGATAATCATAAATCTAATAACAAATGTTTTAATAAAATAGATACGACTAAAATTAACATAATATATGATAGCAAGAAAATGGGTAGGGTATCTCTATCTTCCGTAGTCCTCATTAGAGGAAATTTTAGTCTAAAAGTGGCCTCCTAAGGAAAATAATAAAATAATAGTTATGAATTTTGGAGGGAAAAGAACAAAACTATTTTTTTGACTTGTATTTTTGGATTATCTCTTTATCGATTTATCCAAATTTCAAGTGTAGGCACTCGTTGGATGTTAGGTGCAGAATGAATTTCACATCAGTGAGTATCTACACTGAAATTTAGGTAAATATAAAGAATAAGCTAAAAATAAAAGTAAAAAAAATAAAGTTTTCTTATTTTTCCTCCAAAATATTTACATGTACCTCTTTTTAAATTTAAATGATTTTATTGGTTTACATATTATGACATGGAAATTACATGAAAACTTTATATGGGCGCTTTTACGTTGAATTTTCCTCTAATCTTCTTGGTGACCAACATACATGTCACTCTTATCTTTCTATTTATTAAAACTTAGTTTATAGATAGTGATTTTTCTCTATAATATTAATTTTGAAATGCATGCATGTCCTCACTTATTTCTTTATTTATTAGAACTTAGTTTATAGATATTAATTTCCCTCACTATTAATTTTGAAATGTTTTATTCCAAATTTTATAAATAAAATATAATGTTTTCATTGTTACCCCCATACATATATATATATATAATTGGTACAAAGTCTTAAAAAAATAAAATTTAGTGTTATACATAACATAAGAAGTACTTTTAAACTTTTATAACATGTTGAGAGATTAACTTTTATTTTATGTAAAGAGAGCTTGAAAGTTTGAGGAAATGTGATAGGTTTATGCTAGTGTAATATGTCACATATAAAATAAAACTTTGTTACGATAGGACATGTCTTGAAAACATACAATATGACATTCACCTATTGAAAAGCTTTGAAAAATGCGATATTTCACTCGTAAAATATAATAAAAACTTTAACATGATGTGATAATAATAAAATCTTTAACATGATGTGATGTGTCATATACTTTGAATTAGAAAAATATAAAAAGTGTTTGAATTGTATTTTTTATAATAAAAATAGCCTGCAGTTTTACGCGGCGTTCCTTTCTTGGCTTTTGTTGAATGTCAGCATTCCGCCGGCCCGATGACAGAGCTTTCTCATCGCCCTTCTAGCTAGTAAAAATTTGACATTTGGCACCTCCTCCCCTTACCAGCGCGCAGTCTGAAAAATTACAACCTCAAGGGCTTTCTCATGCTTTAGGTTTTGCAAAAGCTCTGAGGAAGGGGTTTGTGAAGTGTGCAGGAGCCGAAAGATCTGAAAATGCGCGGGCGCGGGGTTTGTCTCAGAAGGAGGCATATATTCAGATGATGCTTGTTGCCGATGTTCATCTCGGCACCAAAAACTGCGATTTTCAGATGGAGCGTTAGGTGTGCAAGAGGCGTTCTGATGGTAACCGACCCTTATCTCTGTTTTTCCTTTGTCATTTCAAGCACCATGTGGTGATGTTCCCGTTCATGGCTCAAGGCCACATAATCCCCTTCCTGGAGCTCGCGAGCTGCTTGCCAAACGAACCGGATTCGCCATCACTATAGTCAATACGCCTCTCAACATCAAAAGAATCAGACCCGAGATCGATTTCTCTGACGACGGTTTGGATATCAGGGTAGGAATACCAAGAATTCAGTTCTGCACTTGTGGGGCTTATGGAACCTCCGTCTATTGCTCTCTATGGACTCATCTGCCTCACAACCAAACCCATGCCGACGAATTTGTTCTGCCGGACATGCCACACGTTACTTTGCAGCGATCTCAGCTCCCCACAAACATAAAAATGGCTACGGGATCCGATCCCTGGTCCTTGTTCGCCAATCGCCAGATATCTCGCAACGTGCGTAGTTGGGGGTCAATCTGTAATACGTTCGAAGAGCTGGAGAATAGCAATCTCCGACACATGAGAAAATCCACCGGCAGACCTGTTTGGGCAGTCGGGCCGATCCTACCCTCTTCGTTGCTCTCTTCGTCTCCTTGAAATACAATGGTCGATTCCAATTTTCTACGGCGGGGCAAGCAGGCAGAGGAAAAGTCTGCAGGGGAATGCTTGCAGTGGCTTGATTCACAGACCCCGTCCACAGTGCTCTACGTTTCGTTCGGAAGTCATAATTCCATATCGTTGTCAAACATGAAGGCGCTTGCGCTAGGGCTGGAATCGAGCCAACAACCTTTTATTTGGGTCGTCAGGCCTCCGCTGGAAGCCCCGCTGAATTCAGAATTCTCGACAGAGTTTCTTCCGGAGGGATTCGAAGAGCAAGTGAAGGAAAAGAAGGTAGGATTTCTTATCAGAAAGTGGGCGCCTCAGCTGTTTATCCTGTCCCATCCTTCAACCGGAGGGTTCCTTAGTCATTGTGGATGGAATTCGGTGCTGGAGAGCCTAAGCCAAGGGGTGCCCATCATTGGGTGGCCCATGGGAGGCGAACAGTTCGCGAATTCGAAGGTTTTGGAGGAGGAAGTTGGGGTGTGCATCGAGATGTGGAGGGGCAGAGAAGGAGAGCTGCAACGCGAGACGGTAGAGAGTAGTGTAAGAATGTTGATGAAGGAAGAGAAGGGCAATCGAGTGAGACAGAGAGCTAGGGAGATGAGCGAAGCGGCTTTGAAGGCAGTCAGTGAAGACGAAGATGGGAAGAAAGGTGCATCTGTGTGTGCTATGGAAGACATGATAAGAGAGCTTACAATAGGATACCAGGCCTAGACTACTTCAGGGCGCCTTGGAAGTGTCCGATGCAATTGAGAGAGTCGGCGGATTTCAGAGCCACTATAGAGTATTTCAGGGCGTCTTGAAGTGTTAAATAGATGTCATTTTGAGAGTCTGGGAGGATTTCAGGGCCGTAATAGAAGATTTCAGGGCTTCTTGGAAGTGTTAGATGTCATTGAGAGTCTCGGAGGATTTCAGGGCCGTTATAGAGGGTTTTAGGGCGTCATGGAAGTGGTAGATGACATCTTGTGTTAGATGCCATTGAGAGGCTGGGAGGATTTCAGGGCGTCATGGAACTTTCAGTGCCATCGAGAGACTGTTAGGGAGGCTCTGCTCCTTCACAGAGGATTTCAGGGCGTCATGGAAGCTCTCTGCGGTGGGAGAGCATTTGTTTATTTTACAGAATTTAATAAGTTCCTCCGAGTGACAGAGTAAAGTAGAAAAACGCTTCAGGGTATTGTTTTGGCAATCATGAAAGCAACAGTTTCTGAGTTGGGTTGGGATTTTTTTGGAAAAAAATACCCGCTATAGTTTTGAATTCATACATACATTCATAGGTCATCGGCATTCCTTCGCCTCTCCTCCTCCTCCTCCTCTCAAAGCTTCCTGTGTTGTTGTCTAGTCTCGTGAGGTCTGTGTGTCTGGAGCTCCTTGTAAATGTTGTCTGGTCTATCTTGTTATGTGTCATTTGTTTGGTGTGTCTGTTTGCATGTGTATCTGTTTGGTGTGCTTGTGTTTTCTGAGAGGTGCAGGCAGGTAGCATATCAATTTTAGAATCAGTACAGTCCAGGACTTGATCAAGTGCCCAGGGTATCACGGTATCCAGGGTATCACCAGTGTGCATGGCTCTTGGGAGTACCTAGCAATTACCTTAATCGGACATGTAGGATCAGACATGCAGGCAAACCTGTACCATAATCCTATGATGGATGACGCTAAAGTTGCTTTGGTATGAAAGACCATGATTCTGGTAAGTTTATTTTCAAATTCTTTGTATCTATATATAAATAAGATTAACTCAATGTTGAGGAATTGATTTTATTTTAAAAATTTCATCCACACAAACTGATTCTGATTCCTATAAATTATGTTCAGTGCTTTTTTTGTCATATTTTCTTGGTTTTTTAAATCAACCGATTGAGCAGATCTATATCATCTGAGTTGTTTTTTTTTTAATCTGATAACAGACCGTCTAAAAATGGTTAGAGTTACTCTACCCACGTCCGAGATAACATGGTCGCAACCATAATTGACTAAAGGGCTAACTTGCAGATTAGGAAGCAATACTGGGAGGCTTAAATTCATATAAGAGAAAAGCACAGAATGGAGAGAACTCAGATAAGAGAAGAGCACAGAAAGGAGAGAAGAACGCATAACGGATTGTAGCACCGTGCCCTTGAAGGAGAAGAGTCCACAGTCCTGATTATTTCATTCTCTGCATTCACTTCATTCGACATCACCCGGTAATTTTGCTGCACGACTTCTTAGATATTGGGATAGGGATAGCTCGATTGTGGGCGTCCGGTATTGTTTCAAGGATGACTGATTGAATTTTTTTTTATATCTGATTCAGCTCTTAGGTTTTCCATTCCCATTTCATTTAAGAAATACACAGATGAAATGGTTTTATATCTGATGCCCTTGAAGGAGAAGAGTCCACAATCCTCAGTATTTCATTTCATTTTCTACTCGCTAGCCTACTCGCTAGCCAAGCTAGCAAGGCCTAACCCCAAGGGCATTGAGGAGATTTGGCCCCGTGACCTCCCAATAGGGGAGGTACTTAGCAACAGGAACTCAACCAACTGAGCTGCAAACAGAACTAAGTGCATGCCAATGGTAATCACATTTAGGGTTCATTGGGTTGAGTCTGTCATCGCCTAATAGCATGAATGCGGCATTGCCTTGATTCAGGTAATAGTATTTGCAGGTTTGTCCTTATTTTCTAGTTCAAGAATGATTGTCATCGCCCAATAACATGAATGTGGCACTGCCTTGATTCAAGTAATAGTATTTGCAAGTCTGACGTTATTTTCTAGGTCTGTCCTTATTTGCAGGTCTGTCCTTGTTGATTCAGGTAACGATTCATAAAGGTTGGAGTTGGAACTCTTAGTAGTAAGTACTGTATATAATTTCCCTACATTTTATGTTGGGAAATTGGTCCGAAATGTCAGTATTGAAATAACTCAATAATCTTACCCTTCTGACAAAACAATCTTCTACGTTAATCTTGAGTAGATTACATATCCTCTGTTCCATCTTAAAGCAAAGACTCTTGTGACAAAAATTCAAAAGTTGACTGTTGAAGCCATTTTTTTTATTGTTGATTCAGTAGAGATCATAAATCTGCCCTGTTCAGGGTAAATTCTGTAGGAATTAATTACAGTTTTACCTTCACTTACAATTTACATTTATGCACAATGCATGGTTGGAACGGACAAGACAATGAGTTGCAAACATGATATATTTATACCAAACGCAAAATACCTTATTACATGCCACAACATGATGACATGATGTTCTGAGAGCGACCTACAGGTTAAATCTTTTCTCATAAGTTCAAAACATTTGGTTAAAAGATCTTAGCAGATAATTAGAGAAACTAGGGCCAAATATGTTTTGCTATTACTTCATGAAGAGAGAATAAGTACTTATGTGGTAGTGATAAGTACTTTTCACTATAAGATTAGTGCATAGAATAACTATGCTAATCTTTGCTCAGAGTTCCCTGAGAATGATCAACAGTGAATTGCATTTAACGTTTCATTATGTTGTCTAGAGAATGATGTTTTACTACTAGTCACTGTAATTAAATCTCAGTGCATAGTTGCCTTTCCATTATCACTTTGTATACTGAGTTTATGACTATTAATGAATATGTTACTTTGCTCCTCGTTCAGCCAAATTTTCATTTTAGCATAAATTTAATCATAAAGATTATGTCCAACTGATGAATCATAAAGATTATGTTCAATGAAGTTAAGGTAGAAAAGCCTCAGCTGTTGATCCTGTCCCATCCTTCAACCGGAGGGTTCCTTAGTCATTGTGGATGGAATTCGGTGCTGGAGAGCCTAAGCCAAGGGGTGCCCATCATTGGGTGGCCCATGGGAGGCGAACAGTTCGCGAATTCGAAGGTTTTGGAGGAGGAAGTTGGGGTGTGCATCGAGATGTGGAGGGGCAAAGAAGGAGAGCTGCAACGCGAGACGATAGAGAGTAGTGTAAGAATGTTGATGAAGGAAGAGAAGGGCAATCGAGTGAGACAGAGAGCCAGGGAGATGAGCGAAGCGACTTTGAAGGCAGTCAGTGAAGACGAAGATGGGAAGAAAGGTGCATCTGTGTGTGCTATGGAAGACATGATAAGAGACCTTACAATAGGATACCAGGCCTAGACTACTTGTCTTGTGTATGTAACCTCTCTTCCTCGTTCAGCGAAATTTGCATTTTAGCATAAATTGAATCATAAAGATTATGTCCAACTGATGAATCATAAAGATTATGTTCAATGAAGTTAAGGTAGAAAAATAGTAGAATGATACTTATTGTTACAACAGGAAATCCAGAAATCGAAGAAAATCTTAGTGAATGTACCTGGAAAAGAAAGCGTTTTTTGGAATCAAAATATTATGTACCTGGAAAACATTATACGGTATGGAATGCTCCAGAGGCCCTTTCCAACTTGTGACAGATCTGATATTAAAATTGTAGCCTAACTAAAATGTTTCAATTTATGTGATCTGTGTCGGAATTTGATGAAACGTATGTGTAATGCAATTCATGCTGTGTGATCTGTGTACGAATTAGAGGAGACCAGACAAGTTGAGTAACTTGATCTCTATCCGAATTAGATGAAACCAAATAAAGTGTATTGCAAGTGGCGCTGGATAAGAATCCAGTAAATTTTATTTGGATTTGTTTTAGGTGCTTGATAGCAGTACAATAAATTTGATTTATTTTTGGGCTTATTTTAGGAATTTTTAATATAGTAAGAAAATCTATTATAATTTAGTTGGGGAAATGAATAATCTGTTTAAACAAATTAAATCAATACATATATGAGTTTTTTTCGACCCAAAATTGTTCCCCGTATATGATTAATGTGACAGTCACAGTAACCTAATTTTGAACCAAATCTTGGACTCTTTAATGCAACGGCATTAAGAATTACCAAATCTAATTCTAATCTCTGCCTTGGGCAAATTCTTGCAGTATTATGTTTTCTTAATTGCAAAGATATTGTTAATGTTTTGTTAATTGCAAATATATTTTTAATGGGTGATCTCAATTATTTCCATTTACAAGTCATTTCAATCTTCGATTTTTATGCAATAATTCTGCTAACAGAGAGGAAAATTTTGCAGGTAATCGTAATGATATTATGATCTACATATAAGATAACTTCAATAGGAGATTTAACTAAATATTAATAGTAATGATTTGTCATGTCAATTTGATAATTATATTTAACAGAGGAAAATTTTGCAGGTAACCGTAATGATATTATGATCTATATATAAGATAACTTCAAGAGGATATTTAACCAAATATTAATATTGATGATTTGTCATGTCAATACATAATGCTTTTTGACGATTATATTTAACAATTTACTCTATGGGCAGCGTGCCGCCTTTAAGTTTTCTCAATACACTGGAGCACATGCAATAGGCGGCAGGCACACTCCTGGAACGCTTACAAATCAGATGCAGACTTCGTTTAACGAGCATCGTTTGTTGATCCTCACTGATCCAAGGACTGACCATCAGGTAATGGCTCTGCATTTTTCTGATTTTTTGTTCCACACGAGTTCTTGATCCTTTCATGTCTCACGCCTTTTCTAATAATGGGAACATCTTTGGATGTTTGTTGTAGCCCATAAGAGAAGTGCCCCTAGGCAATATTTCAACCATTGCTTTCTGTGACACAAATTCACCAATGAAACATGTGGATATTGGGATACCTGCCAACAAGAAGGGAAAACATAGCATTGGATGCCTTTTTTGGATGCTTGCAAGAATGGTTCTGCTGCAGATGCGAGGAACCATCCTTCCCAGTCATAAATGGGACATCACGGTAAGTGCTTGCATATTTTGTGGTTATAATTCCAATTTCGTTATTAAATAATTTGTGCATATGGATTTTATTACTCGTTCTGTTAAGTCAATTTAGAATCCAATTGTACATTGTATTTGTTACTTGGTATGTTGCAGGTTTATTTGTTCCTCTACAAAGAGGCGGACGAAACTAGGGATCACGCAGAGGAAGATGCCCCTGTTGCTGAATATATCGCTGAATATGTAGCACCTTCTCTCGTCCTTCCAGGAGATCAGTGGGGTGCAGATATTCCAAATGCACAATGGGGGTCGCTGAACCTAATGCAATCCCTCATGTGCCTGCATTGGCCGTGTCTGGTTGGCCCGGTGCTTCAGCTGCATACCAGGGTATCCTGGTCAAGGCTGTGCAACAATAAAAGGAGACCCCACCAAAAGAGCTTGGAATCGGCAAAGCAGTTTTGGATAGTCCATGCAAAAGCAAACTTTTGTAGTGTGTACAATTTTTTAGTGCCAAATCAGTGGTCTGTTCACAGAATTGAATAGGTGGGATACAATATATTGTTGATCTATTAACACTATCGGTAGAAACATAATTTCATTGGTGGATTAATGGTTCATTGGACAGTCAGCGCTAAATTCAGTGTGACTTGTGAACAATTATCTTGCTGTGAAGATCTTTTATATTCATGCATTATATAGATGTATGCTTATTGTTTGATAAATAGAAAAATGTACGCTGCTGTGAATAATCTGATTTCTTAGAAACCCTAGCCAACATAGAAACCTTAATGACAGAAATCCCTTTGGGATATTACAGTCTCATGACTGAAGAACGATTATGAATGATATACTGGGTTATCTTGGAGATAAATTGAATGAGTCCCCTTTAAAAATTCTGTTATTTTTATGTTGTATGGTGATGATGTATTTTTCTATTGTTCATTCTCTGTGATGCTGGATACCAGTAAACAGATCAGATAGTTGTTATGTTTTTAAGATATAATGATAGCTCTTGATATGGCAATGTTTAACTCTTGACTAGATATATAATGGGTGCAATTTGATGGTTACATAAATGCATAATAGTTGAAGTGAAAGCATGAATAACTTGTTAGGTGCTAGTCTCAACAATCACACTATACGAGCCCTATACAAAATTGAGTTTTAACACAGTGCCTGGACTACAGCAGACCACCTTTATTGAACATCAATGTGGACCCTGGTATAAAATAAAGCCAGCAATAAATAAGCTATTTTCACCCACTGGCCACAAATAGCCCACACTAGTAAATAAATTTCCCATTAGCAAGGTTCGTCTTGGTCAGTGGTTTCAAACCGATAGTATAACGCTAACCATGATTTTATAACTTGGTTTCTACGTCCTCCTGTAACTTTTTAAGGGGTGTAATGTACAATGTAGACTATTACCCTCAGAGCCATCACTGAGGAGGTGAGACATCACTCTTCAAAAATACTCGCCTGTTTTATCAACTTTTAAAGCATGTACAAAATGGCAATTTGTTGTGTTCTCTTTTATTCTCCCTCTCGCTCCCTTCTTTTTCTCTTGTGTGAACATCACAAATGTCACTGCCAAGCCATCACAAACTTTCTTTATACATTAGCATTAACTATCATCATTCTTTCCTTGTTCGATCTTTATCATAGGTTAATTCCACCTTCATTGTATATGGGTTCTATATACTATTTACTCTTTATCCTATCTTTAAAAAGTGGATTAACTTCCTTTTATATTGGTGTTCAACTAAGGTAAAAGCGACAATTGCTATAAGCTTCATATGGCAGTGTTAAATCATTGACGAGACAGATAATGGGTGCAATGTGATGTATAATAGTTAAAGTGAAATTACGAATAACCGATTGGGTGTTAGTCTCAACAGTCACTCCATATGAGCCCTATACAAACTTAAGTCTCGACATAGCACTTCAGGTGAGACCTTCCTCATGGGAATTTAAAATATTGACACCTAGACTACGGCAGACCCCCTTTGTTGGAGAACAATATGGATCCTAGTCTAAATAGAGCCAACGATACATAAGTTCTTTTCACCTACTAGCTACAGTAGCCCACATTGGTAAATAGTATATTGTATTCCCATTAGCAAGTTTGACTTGGCCAATGTTTTTGAACCTATAGTGTAGGGCTGAACAGAATTTTATAACTTGGTTTCTACGTCCTCCTACACCTATTTAGAGCCATGTAATTATAGTGTAAAGTCTTTTGCTACTTTGTCGACTTTTAAAGCGTGTACAATCTGGAAATTTCTTCTATTCTCTTTCATTTTCTCTCTCTGGCTCTGTTTTATTTCCCTTGTGCGAACATCAGGAATGTCAATGCCAAGCCACGACCAGCTTTCTTTGTACATTAATATCAACTATCTGCATCCTGTCCTTGAAGTGTTGACCATAAATCTGTTTGGTGCTCTGAGAAAACAATATAACCCTTCTAAGAGTATAGTATATTAGAGAATTACTTTTGTTTCAAGAGAGTTGAAGAGAGTCAGATTCAATAATAAATTTGCCCTCCGATTCGTCAAATAATATGTGTCCAGGTTCTAGAGATAAAACTCGCTTTGATAGTTTATACACCACAGTTAAGTTCGTTGTTAAATTTGTTTATTGATTTATTTTATTAGTTGATTTTTGGAAAACACCATTCTGTTTTGTTTTCCTATTGTAAATTGATTGTAAATTTAAGTGGCGTACCACATGACTTAACAGGTTCAAATGGTGCCTTATGATAGGTTAAAAAAGGCTAATTATGGGCTCTTACTTAATTATGGTTTAAAATAAATAGAAATATCTAAAATTCAAATTATAAACTTTGATCATTTGGTTTAATTTTTTAAAAATAAAATAAATTAATTTTTATTATTTGAGGCAACTTAGCCATTATTATGAAAACTAAATTATTAGGTTTATCCATCTAAAACCACCCTACATAATTCATCATCAAAAGAAAAATAGACAGTCTAATCCAAAACTAAAATGGACAGTCTGATATAAGAGTTTATGAAACTCTCCATCTTAATTTTAATGATAAATCAGTAATTCGGTGGTTAACCTCCCTTACAAAATTGACAATTTTACTGAAGGAATTTTTTTGAAAGAATATATCTTTCATTATGGAATTACCTCAATTGTGCCTCTTTGTTGAATAATGAAGGCATTGTAAGTATTGCCCGAAACAGAAAACAAAACCAATGAAGACGGTAGGTTTTTGCGGAGTATACTCCATTACCGATCAATTCCTGCAGTTGGTCAATTTGGGTGTTAGTACTAGGTAGTCGAGGCCATGTAGAAAAGACACCAGTCCCGCCAGTTGCAAAGTTCATGCCAAAGCGAAGCATGTTCGAGTTGATATCCCGCTGAGTGTGTGGTGCTGGTATAGGGATGTTAAAAGCTGAAGCTGCAACATTAAAATCACAAATTAAAACCCACACACGAAACGAATAATTGATTGCGTAGAAATTTGAAATTATACCTATGAAGTCCGTGACAACCTTTCCATCTGACTGTCGCCCAGATGGTTTTCTAGGAAAGCTGATACCATATGGAGGTTTCCAAGCAATGACATTTGATTTTTTCAGATTTCTAGTGTCGACATAGGAGTCCCCAAATACAAACATTGCACTTGGGCGAGCACTCTCCACATTTTTTGTCACGAATCCAAATACACAAATACCAAATACACTAAGAATTGGTTAGAAATTACACAACGGTTGCAAATAAAATTTGAATAAAAGAGTAGGAAATTACAATGGATCAAGAGAAATCCACAACACATAGTAAACCAAAGCTTGTGTAGCCTGTCCATTCTGTTTTGTAGGCACAACTTCCAAACACAAAGGGCGATTCACCCCCCTTTTAAAAGAGGAGGTTTCCATTCGGAGTAGATATGCTAGTCCTTAAATTTATTCACTCCTGGCCACACTTCACCTTAATTTGGAGTATTTCTTGATTTGCAAGAGAGGAAGCAGAGAAATGTCATCACATATCAAGTAAAACTTCCTAACTGGAACAATGTTTTCAAGCCATTTCCTTTGTTCTCTGTGTTCCTCTACCAATTGTAAGCAATTATCACATACAATTACAAAATAGTGGAACCTAAACTTTAACCAAGTAGTCCAAGCCTATTACAATGGTAAAACTGTAAAAGGAGAAGAAAGTTGTTTATATATCCAGGGCCCATACTGCCACGCTGACTGTCTGCTTATAATTGTGAAATTGTTCTCACACAGATAAAACCATGATTATTTTGATGGATATGAGTCAAGAAGAAAAAAAACTTAGTGATACAAAAAAAATGATTTGTTTATATGGTAGTGGCTGAGAAGAGATTACGGACTTAGCATAATTAAGAATAAATGGCCTAATCAACCAAATTCACTATCATGCCGTCTCTGGTAACATAGCAATGGAATGTACAGTAAAAAAAAATCAAATTTCAATGGTAGTGATGGGTAGGGACCATTGCATGCATAGTAAGAATCAACAAGAAACTAAGAAATGGCAGCTGGTTGGTTAGAATACATAAATACAAATTTGACACCCCAAGTTGGTTCAGAAAAGAAACCTTATCAAGGATCATTACTCGTACATTACATGAATGTAAGATTCAAGCAATAGAATTTTCACAAACCAAACCCTTAACAAGTGAAACCGACTGACTCCACAAATTTCAGAAGGCATATTTCCAATTACCATTTGAAGCATTAATAAGAAAAAAATAATACAGCTCTATCAGGGCTTGAAGCAAAGTAGATAGACTCAATTCTGCAAATGGTTTGGCAAGGTCAGAATAAGAATTCTCTGCTATTATAACTGACAAGCACCTCGACAACCCCATATCTGTTACTGCAAACCTTTGAAAACCCATATTTTACAAGCGCAGTAAGTCTACAGAGAGCTGTGTGGTGACCGATTCTACAAATGACAGTATACCCTGCAATTTCAATTTCAACCCTCCCATGTAAAAGTACAATGCAAACCCTTGAGTGTGGAAAATAGATTTCTGAATTGAAGCCTACGTGATTCATATTATTTCAAGAAATGTTCAATAAAAACGACATTAAACTAAGGTTTGGTCAATGCTTATTAAACTAAAGTCCGTCGTGAGCCTTTCGAGAGGGCGTATACTTGTTATTGCTTGGGGTTATGGTCTAAGAAGTTCGAACATCAAAATATAATGAGGATATTGCCTTTTAATACAATTTACAACGGGAGGATTTCTATTAATATTCGAGCGCTTTATAAAAGAGGGAAATAGCCTCGGTGCATTATTCAAAGGATATTCATTTGTTTTTATTATTATCGAATAAATTAAATGTTAAAAGTAATTAAATAATATTTAAAGTTTGAATTTATATATTTATTTTATTTTTAATAATTACATGCTATGATAACAAAAAAAAAAAATTACAAAAAAAATAAAAATAAATAAATAAATAGAAATAAAATAAAATAAAGATAAAATTAAAATTAAAAATAAAATACATAAAATTTTTCTTAACTACAAAAATAAGAATCAAATAAATAAATAAATAGAAATAAAATAAAATAAAGATTAATAAATAAATAAATAAACACGCGTCAACCTAATCTATTCTAATGTGATTTTCGCAAAGACATTTCAATCTTACTCTCTCTACTATTTAGTCTTTACTTAGTACTATTTACAACTTCAATCAATGTTTTTCTTTTTCTGTATACACTTACGTTTCAAATTGTGATGTGCATATATCATTTCAAATATGATTAACAATAATTTCAAAAAAAAAAAAAAAAACACTTAGAATATTACAAATATGCACTAGCAAGTCACTCTTTACTGATCTTAGGCAATTTTAATTTGATGTTTCAAGCTTCAGTATCTACTATTTAGTGTTTACTTAGTACCATTGACAATTCCAATCAATCTATTCCATTTGCTTATACCCTTACATTTCAAACTATCATGTGCATGTGTCATCTCAAACATGATTAGCAATGAGTTGAAAAAAAACTTGGAATATTCAAGATATACAATTGCAAGTAGCATACTTCAAAAACTAATTTACAAATATGGTTATTTGACATTACTATTTCCTTTCCTTTTATACCTACAAACCAACATCCTCTCCTAACCTATTTTGTGCCTATGCCTTCTTTACCAAGGAAATAATTCAACAGGCCCTATTCCAAAATATATGTTCCATAGGGAAAACCTTTAAACTACTCATTGTCAAGAACGTATTTGAAAAAAATGCATTTGTAAAATTAGTCAAGACCAATAAGATTCATCTTAATATCTAAACTTTAAATCAAATTATTCAAGAAACTCATTCTCAAACAGTGTTTCTTAAATGCTCGTTCACACAACGCCTCCTTTCGGCGTTCCTTTGCACCACAGATGCAATTGCTAGTATTAACAAGTGCAATTGCTAGTATTTAAAATTTTAAAGCATCTAAGAAATACTGAAATTTAACAATTATAAACGAAATTTTAATAAATCTTTACCTTTTTCAAAATCTTAATGAAATTTCTTAATTATTCTGTGAATTTTTTTGAGATTACGGCCCTCATAAACATTGCTAATTAATGCAACTACCAAGGTCATTTAAAAAAACCAAGTCTTGCTACGCTAAATCTCCACTTCCTTCCTGTCCAGAACGTGATGAGAAACTTTGTAACTCTCTGAAAACTTGGAGCTATCTCACTTCCACTTTTCACCATGCGTCCACTCCATGATAAAACTGCCCACGTTTGACATTTGGCAAAGTCGTATAGTGCATGCAATATTGCCACCTACCCAAAGCATCTGCAGCTACTCCAAGAGTGTTGAAGTCTTAGCTCGGAGGGCGAGACCCAAGTAGTCCCTATTAGCATGCTCTGTTCCCACCAGAGCTCAGCATCATTGCTTCTTTCACTCTGAAGCAACGCCATTGTAATTTTTTCACTTTTACAAAAGAAGACAACCGTTCGAAGGTCAGCTTTTCCAGGTTTTTGTTGAGTATGCTTTTGATTTTATTTCTCCAGCATTGAAAAAATCTTCCCAAATGCATGCCTGCAAATTCAAATTCAGCTCATAATTACAAACTATTGTATAAATTATTTTCCAGAGACACTTCTTAATAGGAAGAGAATTTTAGGAGGGCAAATTTATCTTATTCTGCTGAATAGGACTGCGAAGTTACCTGAACTTGCAACTAATTTTATGGTTAGAGTGCAGGGACCAAACTAATCTGACATTTGAAATGTTAAAATTAGCTTACAAAACCGCACCGAAGAATCTTTGTCAAATTCAATCTCCATTTGCCTCAACTTGGAAGAATGGACGCCCTCCTCACTGTGTTGAGCAGAGTGCCGATGCCAAGTTTTTAAGACTGTCTAAACTATCAAAACAGAAGGGTATCCATCAAAGGAAAGCTGTTTACTAACAAAAATCGCAATCTATTAACACAAATCATATGAGCTTTGTTAGTCAAAGAATTACTGAAGTTGGTAACATATCTCATGGAAGCCCTCTTTTTTTCAATTGCACCCATTTTTCAAATTTGTGTCAACGCGCCTCCAAATTTATGGAATTCTGTAAGTTACAAATTTGCAAGTTTCTTTCAAATATTTCTGTCATTTGCAAATTACTGCTGTTAGTTTGAAATGATTGAAAACTAGAAAGACATCCTAGGCAAATCAAGAAGACTGCGAAGTGAAGACTGGAAAGTGCGTAACAGTTCCTACACATGCTCACCATTACCCCTTGGTGCATTTCTCTGAGATCTGCCAGTCTCAGTATATTCCTAGTCTTCTTCTATACAAACATTTATATATTTTTTGTCCTCGCCCAAGTTGTCGATTCTGTGGTTCCTCCCAGCGTACTTCGCAGATCACTTAATTTGGTTTTCAATCCGAGTTAATAGCACACCGTTTCTTATACTATTCATTTCTTTCGTTCCCTCTTACATAAGGAACGCATGTAGCATGTATGATGTAGAAAGAAATTCCATCAGTACACTGCACTGACGCCTTTCATCGAATCCAATGCCAATATCTTTTAAATTTTTCACTGGGAAATTGAATGCCGCTGAATCCTGATGACAAATTGTGTACATCACGCACCTACCTAAACCACCTGCCTATCTTCCAACACTAGATTATATCTAAAAATGCACAACCAGTCATCGACCTCGACGTCTGGGTGCGCCAGATCTTTGTAAAATGTTGGTTAGGAACAGTACAAGGAAATGCGTCAGAGCTGTGGGTTAACCTCTATTGCTCATCTTAAGATGGCTTTTCTACTGAAAACTATCGACTTCAATTGCTCATCTGTGGAGATTTTGAATTCTTCCTTTTTGATACAATAAGGTAAGACACTACTTTGATGCTCAAAACGTTTTCAATATTTAGCGGGGAGTATAATAATTACAACGTAATATATGTGGTCACTGGTCCGTATAACTTAGGCATGCGGCTCCGGCCCTTTGGGGTTCCGGGAGGCCTCAGGTTAAAGTACAGTCCAAATGCTGGTAGATTGTCTCAAATGCGCTAGGTTTTCTCAGCGGGTTCAAGTCCAAGTCCAGCTGCTGGTAGATGTTTTAAAATGCAAAAGTTCGAGTGCTTTTAGATGCCTTAAAATGCAGTAGTTGGGGTTTTGTCAGCAAGGTGGCCATTTAAAATTCATAAGTTCGAGTTCTTTAAATGGCTTAAAATGTACTCGGGGTTTTTTCAGCAAGGTGGCCAGATCTAGCATTATCTAGATTTGCTGCGAAGGTACCACCTGCCACTGCTCCAAGTGACAGGTGGCATGGCAGGGGGCACGTCAGATGACTACGGACAGGACTTAGACCAAAGCACTCCCGATTCGCAGCAAAGGTAAAGGTACTGCCTGCTACTGCTTCAAGTGGAAGGAGGCAGGTCATTGATGACTGCAGAGAGGACTTAAACCGAAGCAATTGTGAAGAAAAATGTGGCCCATGACTTGGAACGTAGCAAATTGTGAAGAAAAATGTAGTCCATTTATATAAATTTTGTGCTATAGAACATCGTAGTCATATCGTCCAAACATGAACTTAATGACTTTCGGTAAATTGAATTAGCCCTAAATGTTTTAAGCATATGAACATGTTTGATCACTGTGCTTTGAAGTTAAGTTACTACTACAACATCTAGCGTTAGCCATCCTGCTCTCTTGGTTGCATATCCAATTCCATTATATATTCTACTATTTTATATTTTTGCTTCTTGTTGAAATGCGTGCTTGTTTTGTTCTTGTTCTTGTTTTTAGTTCTAACTTTTTGATGGAAGCAGTGGCACAAATGTTGTTTACACAATTATTGGACCAGACGACCAAACTTATTTCAAGCGATTGCCCAATTTTGCCACCACCAAAAGTCAGGTGGACGTAATCACTTAATTACTAGTCGGAGCTGTAGGGATAGCTTCGGACCATACAAGGAGAATCCTCGGTCCATGAGTGCTCCAGATCCTGCCTTTAAATCTATCTAAGAAAGTCCAACTTTATCTATTTTGTCTATCTATATAAATTGTAGTTCCTAGATGTTAAACCAACTTCGGTGACCAACCTTTTGAATGAATAAATGCCAGAAACACCGTCATCAAATTTTAAACTTAAATGAACCATGTTCAACTTGGACCTGGTGGCTTTCACATTGTTACTTGAGAAATGAGCTTGTAACAAATAATTGAGTTGATATCATCAAATTTTTACTTTTTACCCCTGTAGATTCCAATGTAAGCATTTACTTATGAATGTCAATGGAATGTGAAGTGTACATAACTAAAGTCGTAGGATTTGTTCGAAACAAATGATAATCACAGTGGCTTAGATTAAATTACTTCCATGTGCTCTTCTATTGCCCCGATATCACCATATATTTCATTACCCTGTCTTTATTATATCCACATGGGGTGAGTAAATTAATGATCATTGACGGAAATCATTATGCACTTTGAAAACACCTAAGCCACTTTGAAATTTAATATTATTTTTAGCCTTGATGATCGACTGGTTCATTTGACATGCATCAGTTTAAAGTTTAAACAAATTTAAGCAGTAAAACAAAAGGAAATCTCGCCATTACTAATATTATTTGTTAAGCTATTTTATTTCATCATTAAAACATTAGTTAAAGTTTTCCCTGATTCAGGTAGGGGAAGGATCATCTGAATGTTTGGATAATTAGTCAATGTTTTCATTTTTCTGGAATCTGGAAGGGGAATATCGGAATAATTGGATGCTGGAATAGCATAAGTCAATTAAAAAACTGTGAAAACCTTTAGGGCACCTGCAATGTGCAATCTTAGCACACAATTTGTTTATCCTATAACGCTCATTGTTTATCCTATAACCTAATAAACCATTGACTTACTGTAGTCTAAAGATGCTACAATTGGACTTTTTCTAGCCACATTTTTCCAGCTATTTTTGCTCAGAAATCTGGCAAAAATCCAGAAGAATTGCTGGAATTGCATATATTAGTTGTTGATATTGCACAATCTAGGTGCAATAGGGGTATATGAAGACACAGAAATCCATTTATGCATTCAAAAATGCAATTTCCTCAATTAAAAATCACAAAATTGATGCAAAATTGTATAACCAGATTCCAGTAATGATTGCCGAGATAAGTCCAACGCATATCCTGTAACATTTAGACTTTTATACCCTTCTCTGTAACATCATTTAGACTTTCATACCCTTCGCTTGAATATTTGAGCATTTTACAGTGAACTGTTTCAGGCTTCCCAAGCTTTTTAAGTCGTGATTCCTTCTTTACATTCAGTTCATTTTACACATTCAATTTTTCCAGTACACAGTCACATCTGAAATTTATAATTTTATGACAGCTGCCCAGGGCTCCTAGGGAATCTTTTTAATCTCCCCAGCATGATGGGAAATGGTGTTTACTTTTCAAAATCATGGAGTTAACCTTGATGTATATTGGCCATTTCTAACGTCCAGCTTTTACAGGGCTTTAATCTCACCCAGCCAAATCCATTACTTTCATCTCAAAGCCAATCTGCTCACTACTGAGAACTGTAGGACGTCATACAGTGATATCCATGGCACGCTCTTCTCTTTGGAAGATTTTCCAATTCTCTATTCTTCTTCCCCTCCAGTGTAGGGCCAAAAGAGTCCAAGCCTGCCGGTTTCCTACTTTAAAATGATCATGAGCAGTAGCACTAATAGGTTAGTGGTGTTTGCAGCTTCAGCTTGTTGAGAAATCTTGGGTAGAGTATCAGTTAGGTTTCTTTACTTGATTTCTCTTTAATGTTTTGAAACTTTCTTGTGATATTAGATTAGGGCATCATTATTATTAATTTGTTCTGTCCATCATCGAGACAAATGCCAATAAGAAGATCATAATGCAAACTAAAGAACACCAGAGATAGGCTCCGAGCCAGGACAAAAAGCCTACTAGGGGGGAAACCCAGAAACTCTTCCTTATAGAATCAATTCAATGAAGACTTTCAAGACCTTGAATCAAGACCAACCAAAAGACAAGCCAGCCAAAACTCTTCAATGAAATTTCTGCAACACAAATATGAGGAAATCTTAGTTTCCTCCTGTTAGACCCCTGTATTTCATAGTATCACCAGGTGACTGATTATTGTTTAGATTTTTCTCGCTAAAAATAATATTCCATGGGTATCATTTATTTTCGGAGAAAGAAAGGGAGAGCCCGACTGCCAAGAACTTCAAAAGAGTCCATCTGCCTTCTTCTTACCTTCATTTGCCTAAAAAACTCTGTACCCCAATGCTCTAAATCCCCATTTGACCCTAAAACACACATGCCTAACCTCTCAGGCTTATCCTTGTATAAAATCCACTCATTACCCAAGTCCGAAGTTCTATTGCCATAGCTCTGCCCGCCCACCAAACAGCCGTTGGTATACAACTTAAACCTTACATGTTGCCCGCAGCCCGCAGGACTTAAACCGAAGCAATTGTGAAGAAAAATGTGGTCCATGACTTGGAATGAAGCAAATTGTGAAGAAAAATGTAGTCCAGTTATATAATTTTGTGCTATAGAACATCGTAGTCATATTGTCCAAACATGAACTTAATGACTTTCAGTAAATTGAATTAGCGCTAAAGGTTTTAAGCATATGAACATGTTTGATCACTGTGCTTTGAAGTTAAGTTACTACTACAACATCTAGCGTTAGCCATGCTGCTCTCTTGGTTGCATATCCAATTCCATTATATATTCTACTATTTTCTATTCTTGCTTCTTGTTGAAATGCGTGCTTGTTTTGTTCTTGTTTTGTTTTTAGTTCTTACTTTTTTATGGAAGCAGTGGCACAAATGTTGTTTACACAATTATTGGACCAGACGACCAAACTTATTTCAAGTGATTGCCCAATTTTGCCCCCACCAAAAGTCAGGTGGACGTAATCACTTAATTACTAATCGGAGCTGTAGGAATAGCTTCGGACCAAACAAGGAGAATCCTCAGTCCATGAGTGCACCAGATCCTGCCTTAAAATCTATCTAAGAAAGTCCAACTTTATCTATTTTGTCTATCTATATAAATTGTAGTTCCTAGATGTTAAACCAACTTAGGTGACCAACCTTCTGAATGAATAAACGCAGAAATACCGTCATCAAATTTTAAACTTAAATGAACTATGTTCAACTTGGACCTGGTGGCTTTCACATTGTTACTTGAGAAATGAGCTTGTAACAAATAATTAAGTCGATATCATCAAATTTGTACTTTTTACCCCTGTAGATTCCAATGTAAGCATTTACTTATGAATGTCAATGGAATGTGAAGTGTACATAACTAAAGTCGTAGGATTTGTTCGAACCAAATGATAATCACAGTGGCATAGATTAAATTACTTCCATGTGCTCTTCTATGGCCCCGATATCACCATATATTTCATTACCCTGTCTTTATTGGATCCACATGGGTTGAGTAAATTAATGATCATTGACGAAAATCATTATGCACTTTGAAAACACCTAAGCCACTTTGAAATTTAATATTATTTTTATCCTTGATGATTGACTGGTTCATTTGAAATGCATCAATTTAAAGTTTAAACAAATTTAAGCAGTAAAACAAAAGGAAATCTCGCCATTACTAAAATTATTTGTTGAGCTATTTTATTTCATCATTAAAACATTAGTTAAAGTTTTCCCTGATTCAGGTAGGGGAAGGATCATCTTAAGTGTTTGGATAATTAGTCAATGTTTTCATTTTTTTGGAAGGGGAATATCGGAATAATTGGATGCTGGAATAGCATAAGCCAATTCAAAAACTGTGAAAACCTTTAGGGCACCTGCAATGTGCAATCTTAGCAAACAATTTGTTTATCCTATAACGCTCTTTGTTTATCCTATAACCTAATAAACCATTATGACTTATTGTAGTCTAAAGATGCTACAATTGGACTTTTTCTAGCCACATTTTTCCAGCTATTTTTGCTCAGAAATCTGGAAAAAATCCAGAAGAATTGCTGGAATTGCATATATTAGTTGTTGATATTACACAATCTAGGTGCAATAGGGGTATATGAAGACATGAAATCCATTTATGCATTCAAAAATTCAATTTCTTCAATTAAAAATCACAAAATTGATGCAAAATTGTATAACTAGATTCCAGTAATGATTGCCGAGATAAGTCCAACCTAAGTCACCGGATACTCCTAAAATGCCCTCGAATCCCCGAATCCCCGTACCGGATACCTGCACGTACCGGATTCGGCCCCAATTCAAAGGATACGGCGTATCCCGACCGTATCCCATTCGGATACGCCGTATCCCATAAAACCGGATACGGCCGGGCCTGCGGGTTTAAAAAAGCGTTGTTTTTTTTTATAAAGGGGGGCTTTTGCTCATTGTTTTTCACCAATTGAGGAGGATTTTTCAGGAGAGGGCATTAAGTCTATGGCCCTAGTATTTATATGTGATTCATGGTAATGTTAAATTCTTAAAGTAAAAGTGACATTTCCTTTTACTTAAATTTTTAACATTACCATGAAATGACTCAGGATGTTTGAGAGTGGTTCCGACCTCATTGGATTTCATATGGAGAAAGTAGAATTTTAGATCTCATTCAAAATCCAGCAGACTCATCAGTTTTTCAGGATTTCAGGATTGGGTTATTGCAATGTTTCCATCGAATTTTGTCATGTATTAGGGTATGAAACTCGTATTTAATCAAGAGCAATGAGCACCAATCCCTCTATGTACCTTGATGTTAGTGACATTGGTTGTCAAGCTCCTCTATCATGACCCTACTAAAATGTACCCATCACTCAAACAAAACCTTGACTATCTAAGATGATAGATAAATCTATGTTTAAATCAATGAATTAAGTATGAATTTGTGTAAAAAATATCTAATTTTTAATATATTAATACATATATATTTTTAAAATATATATATTTTTTAATAAAATAATATATAACGTATCGTATCCCAAAAGTATCCTGTTCCGGGGTCACCGTACCCGTATCCGATTCTTCGAATCCCAGTATCCCCGTATCCCCGTATCAGGTGACTTAGAGTCCAACGCATATCCTGTAACATTTAGACTTATATACCCTTCTCTGTAACATTTAGACTTTTATACCCTTCTCTTGAATATTTGAGTATTTACAGTGAGCTGTTTCAGGCTTCCCAAGCTTTTTAAGTCGTGATTCCTTCTTTACATTCAGTTTCACACATTCAATTTTTCCAGTGCACAGTCACATCTAAAATTTATAATTTTATGACAGCTGCCAGGGCTCCTAGGGAATCGTTTTAATCTCCCCAGCATGATGGGAAATGGTGTTTACTTTTCAAAATCATGGAGTTAACCTTGATGTATATTGGCCATTTCTAACTTCCAGCTTTTACAGAGCTTTAATCTCACCCAGCCAAACCCATTACTTTCATCTCAAAGCCAATCTGCTCACTACTGAGAACTGTAGGACGTCATGCAGTGATATCCATGGCACGCTCTTCTCTTTGGAATATTTTCCAATTCTCTATTCTTCTTCCCCTCCAGTGTAGGGCCAAAAGAGTCCAAGCCTGCCGGTTTCCTACTTTAAAATGATCATGAGCAGCAGCACTAACAGGTTAGTGGTGTTTGCAGCTTCAGCTTGTTGAGAAATCTAGGGTAGAGTATCAGTTAGGTTTCTTTACTTGATTTCTCTTTAATGTTTGACACTTTATTGTGATATTAGATTAGGGCATCATTATTATTAATTTGTTCTGTCCATCATCAAGACAAATGCCAATAAGAAGATCATAATGCAAACAAAAGAACACCAGAGATAGGGTCCGAGCCAGGGCAAAAAGCCCACAAGGGGGAAAACCCAGAAAACTCTTCCTTATAGAAACAATTCAATGAAGACTTCCAAGACCTTAAATCAAGACCAACCAAAAGACAAGCTAGCAAAAACCCTTCAACGAAATTCTGCAACACAAATATGAGGAAATCCTAGTTTCCTCCAACAACTTGCTTGTGTGAACTTGTAGAAGTGCCAAAACAGATTTTTTTTTCCTTCTCTCTTCTTTGCTGCCCTCCTGGCTATCTCACTCCTTTTTCTCACTCTTAATCAGATCAGAATATTTTGTGTAATGTATATCTCCAAATGAAGGATTAGTTCCTCTTTTGATAGGCATCTTGAGGGAAGATTAGGCCTCTTCTAGGCCAACATGAAGGAGCTGGCCGACTTACCTTATGGTGGCTTCCAGACTCAACTTTAAACATAAAATATATTTCTTTCTTTTGATATTGGAGCCACACAAAGGCTATTACATCATGAATTGACCTTTTGACTCTGCACAAGACCCTAGAGCACACAATGGGTGCTTGACCTAGAACAATAAACCAATGGGAAAGAAACCGATTTCAAAAATAAATAATAATTTTTTTTTAACAAACAAATTTTCAATGGGAAAGAAACAGATTTCAAAAACAAATAATATTTCTTTTTAACAAATAAATTTTCTTTTCATTTTTCTAAGTACATCAAGAATTACATCAAGCCATGACTCATATACAATTATGAAGACCAACACTAGTTACATTTCAACACTCCCTCTTAACTAGGGAGGTATTCATAATTGACC
This sequence comes from Pinus albicaulis, assembly GCA_034641835.2. NCBI lineage: Eukaryota > Viridiplantae > Streptophyta > Pinopsida > Pinales > Pinaceae > Pinus > Pinus albicaulis. Next base: position 1,971,107,857 of record CM076578.1, read on the forward strand.
CCAGGTACAAGTACAATACTTATATTGAATTATTCTCATAAGAAGAGTCAGATTGGTAAGCTTATGTTAGTGCATCTCATCATACCAACCAGCATTGTCATATAACAAGGCTTTGACTAACAGCTCTATCTCTCCACTAGATTAGAGCACAATGTTTGGGAGACATGATTTATAGGCACCTTCATCATTGTCTCTCAAGGCACATACCCCATCCAGATGTACACAAGGTATGTCCTTTTAGGACCGTTCTTGTCTTGGATTTACACATCCTCTAGGAATCTCCTCTTCGACTACTCTTGCCTATTGGATGTCCTACATCATCCTCAAAGCTCTTGCCTATTGGATGCCCTACATCATCCTCAAAGAGTATCAGTATTGGTCTCAGATGCTTACCCAATCCTCCATTCTTTCTTCATGATGTGAAGACAAGAATGATGTATCTATCTCTCCCTCTTAACTAGGGAGAATCTATTCATTCCTTTACATGAAAGGAATATCGAGCTCCCTCTCAACTAGGGTCTTGCTTCCAATATCAGTTGTCTATTCTTCTATGGAGATCATGGTACTATCAGTTGCTTGTAGGCCTCCTTTTTATGCATCTTCAACTTCTATGCACATCATGGAGTCATCTTCTTTCACAACTTTTCGTAGGGACAAGCCATCACTTTCTATATCATCAATCTTTACTTGCTTCATATTCACAAACCAAACATCATGGAGCTTTAATCTCACTCCCTCTGATCATCGGGAAAGTGATGACCAACCAGCTATCTGCAACCTGCTACCTTTCTTGTCAGTGTTCTTCTTCTTGTCAGCATGGTTTACAATGTCATCAAATTCTATGGACCAAGTTCCAAAGTCAGCTACTCAGTTCATGGAATTGAGTCATCATCATCTTCTTGCAATGCATCTTCTTAGGTAGTAGAAACATATCAAATATCGTAATCATCCTTTATCATGGTCTTCTTTCAAACATCTAAACAAGAAAAGTCATCTTCATATCAGGCTTCTTGTGTCAGAGCTTCTGCAACTCCTTCTCAAGTCGGCAGTTTTTCATACTTTACGAGATCATATCAGGCGATGATCACTATCCTTATGCCTTCATCCAGAAGAGCCCAAACAAGTCCATGGAACATCATGTTCATGCAACCAAAATATGCCTGCAACCTGCTCTTCCTGCAAATTGAAAACATGAGTTAACTAAATCAAAGGAGAATCTCAAAACATACATACCTTTTATTTTAATCAGTCATCTAGTCTTCTTCAAAATGATCCCCATCTTGATGAAGAGGCTTCATCATGCTACAGTTGTACTGGAAAACTTCTAAGCATGTTTTACATCTGAGAGAGTAGAAAATATTAGTTATATCATCATAGTCCTTTTTTCTCTAGATGAGGAAATTTTCCTATGAAGTTATTAAATGGAGGATCCTTGAGTGATCCTCACTAATCAGCTGTTGCACGAGCTTCTTTACGATCATGTGCTAGATAACTGTTATCAATGCATCAGTATTTTGTATAACAGATTCTTTTAGATGATCTTCTTCTCTAGGCATACATATTCTCATGGCTGATCTTCACATGAATCTTTATATCAGAGTGCCCAGGGATCCAACTTGATTACCAAGTTTACCACTTACAGGGTCCTTACAGTTCCCTCCTCATCATGCTTGCCATAGGATGTTCCTTTTCTTTCTTCATGATGCATCTGCAACACTTATTGACAGGTACAACCAATCAAAATATATGATAGAAAAAGCATGATGCCAATCTTGATAATCTAGGGTTTCCATGGAAGCTTAGAGGATGTAATCCTAGGGTCTACAAATGCCAACTCTAGATCTAGGGACTTGATGTCATATATAACTCATCATCCTTATTTAATCATACTTGTTGTATGTCCTCAAGGTTACATACCTCTGCTATAGGGGCCTGCTATTCCAAATGCCGTGGTCTCTTAATCCTTTTTCTCCAAGGTGTGCATCAACCTTGATATTCTTCACTGTATCTATTTGCTTTCTAAACTTGCCTCTTCTTGCTTCAGGATCAGTAGGCTATTGCTCTTCTACTTGCAAATTAGTGATGCACAGGTCCAGAGAACTGACTACTATGGATGCAACGATATCCCTTTACCCAATAATTTTTTGAAGTTTTCTTCTATCAAAATTGTCAATCGATTTTGAATGCTTCAACAATTTTTGAAGTTTTCTTCTATCAAAATTGTCAATCGATTTTGAATGCTTCAACAATGAATTGTCAAAGCAGAACTTGTCTTGTACTGATTCCAAGGAATTATCCTTCGTGTCACTGTCATACTATTGTGACCTTACTCACTGCCTGTATCTTATATGTCAGGGATTCCTTTTCAATGTGAACAGTCTTTGTACATATAGCTTCCTTACAGATGCCTATGCCCTGGGACTAGGGCTTTCAAGGAAAACCCTTAAACATGTTACCTATCGATAGAGCTTCTTCACAATATATATATTTGAAAGAATACCTTTCCAACCTCAAGAGAGGAGTTCAACTCACTGTTGATTAGATTCAGACCGTGTACATATATATATATATATATATATATGCCAATTTTGTCACTGAGGATATACATTCTCAGAACCTTCACAACCTCACAGGTTCTTTTCTTTTATGCCACTTCATAGGTCAGCAAATTGTGTCTTGAACAATGGTAATTGTAACTTGATGATTGACTTTCCAGAATGGGCCTAAAATGCCTCCACCAATATAATATAGGTCTCCTTTATGCACAGAATTGTCAATCTTTCGTGTATCCTATACCACAGTAGGTATGCACCACCTTATGGTTTTGTTGCCACTGTATATGAATGCAAGATTATGAGTGATGTGGCTACCACAACATATCAACCTTGATCAGATTACATTCACAGATCTTTTAGACTCACAAGATACACTTTTAACGAAGCCTTGACTTTCTTCTTCAAGGTGACTGTAGCCTTCCAATTAGGCCTACAATTCGAATTTAATTGAGGATTGGTTCAAACTTGCAAGATGATTAAATATGGAATTGATGCTCAGAATTTCTTCTAGTATCTAGACTTTCAACTCGGATATGCTCAAAATTTTGGTGCACAGGTATGAAGAATAGGTCTCGGTCTTCAATGCTCAGAATGAATCCAACACAACCAGAGATTTGTACCTCAGAATTTTCGAACCTTTGATAATGAAGACTTGTGCTCAGAACTTTGATCTATAAGATGACAATGGCTATAATGTAGTTCGGTCTTGGGTTTCTTATATCCATAAGAGTATAGTATAGGTTTTGGCTATTTTTGACAGAGGCCTTCAATTAGGACTTAGACTCAGATTAGTCCTCAACGAGGTCTTAACAAGTTTGACCTTGAACCTTTTGCAAGAGAAGATACTACGTTGATTTATAAGTTCATTGAGATAGGCATACATACTAGAGATTTGAAGTTACACAGAGATTTTGAATCCTTCTAGACTGAAAGAGGTGATGCCCAACACTTCGATCTATTGCTTAATGAGCTCGGCCTTCCATGGAATGCTAGATTAGCCTTTCTACCCTCCAAAAAATGGTGATTTTGTGCTTTCGCTCTACCTTGTGTAGGTCTGCGTTTTTGTCACAGAGAAAAGGACTAATAAGAGGTGCCCAGAACTTCGTTTTGTTTGTCAATGTGCTCGTCCTAGAGAGGGCTATTAGATTTTCCTCTCAGTCTCCTAGAACAGAGCTTGAATGCCCTCCAAATGCCCTCACTTTTTGTGTATGCTAGCAGCTTTATCCCTACAATTAGGGCTTGTATTGTACCCAAAATTTGTATCTTTCAAATTCTAGGAGCTTGGTGCTAGGTGCCAAAAAAATCTTCTTTCTGCCTTCCCTTCAAAGCCCTAGCTCTGATATCATGTTGAGAAATTTAGGGCAGAGTATCAGTTAGGTTAACTTGATTTCTCTTTGACACTTTCTTGTGATATTAGATTAGGGCATCATTATTATTAATTTGTTTTGTTCATCGTCAAGATAAATTCCAATAAGAAAGATCATAATGCAAACAAAAGAACACCAGAGATACAAATGCCAATAAGAAGATCATAATGCAAACAAAAGAACACCAGAGATAGGCTCCAAGCCAGTGCAAAAACCCCACGAGGGGGAAAACCCAGAAACTCTTCCTTATAGAATCAATTCAATGATGATTTCCAAGACCTTGACCCAAGACCAACCAAAAGACAAGCTAGCCAAAACCCTTCAACGAAATTTCTGCAACACAAATATGAGGAAACCCTAGTTTCCTCAACAACTCGCTTGTGTGAACTTGTAAAAGTGCCAAAACATAATTTTTCTTCCTTCTCTCTTCTTCGCAGCCCTTTTGGCTATCTTGCTCCTCTTTCTCACTCTTAATCAGATCAGAAACTTTTGTGTAATGTATATCTCCAAATGAGGATGAGTTCCTCCTTTTATAGGCATCTTGAGGGCAGATTAGGCCTCTTCTAGGCCGACATGAAGGAGCTAGCCAAGTTACCTTTTGGTGGCTTCTAGACTCAACTTTAAACATAAAATATATTTCATTTTTATAGGCATCTTGAGGGCAGATTAGGCCTCTTCTAGGCCGACATGAAGGAGCTAGCCAACTTACCTTTTGGTGGCTTCTAGACTCAACTTTAAACATAAAATATATTTCATTCTTTTGATACTGGAGCCACACAAGGGCTGTTACATCATGAATTGACTTTTTGACTTTGCACAAGACCCTAGAGCACACAATGGGAGGAGAGCACACAATGGGAGCTTGACCTAGAACAATAAACCAATGGGAAAGAAACCCATTTCAAAAAAAAATAATATTTTTTTTTTACAAATAATTTTTCTTTTCCTTTTTGAAGTACATCAATAATTACATCAAGTCATGACTCATATACAATTATGAAGACCGACACTAGTTACATTTCAACACAGTTGTTGTGGACATTCTAGTCATGGTATTGGCTTTCAAAACCATCCCATATCGTCTCACGAACTCAAGAGCAAATTCCCCAGTGTCCGACTCTCCACATGCTCTTGCCAGCAATAAGTGCATGGGTTTTCCTGCTATTGTAGGCATAACAAGTTACAACCATGATGTCACACAAGTTCCTTCCAATACCAAGAGGGGGAAAATTCCTTCCACACTCGAGAAGAGGAAAATTCAAATGGTATAATGGAGAACGTTCATGGGAGAGAATATTCCCAATCCAAATGGAGAGTAAGAATGTTCCCTTCTCCCCATGGTTAACGACAATCTTTTTTGAAGGGTTTGGGACAATAATCTTGGGAAACATCTAAAGGACAACCCAAGTAAAAAATTGATAAGGAAATGTTCATAAGGTTAAATATTGATAGGAAATGTTTATGAGGAAGCATAGACAAGAAAGGTTGTACTCCTTCAAAGGAGAAGTTTTTAGTTGATGATCATCAATGCAGTCTCTTTCCTTTGGACAAGTGTGCTCTTTTCAATGAGTGTGGGAAACATCTAAAGGACAAACCAAGTCAAATTGATAAGGAAATGTTTATAAGGTCAAAATTTGATAAGGAAATATTTATAAAATAAAAAAATTGATAAGGAATTATTTATGAGGAAGCAGAGACAAGAAAGGTTTCACCCCTTCAAAGGAGTTCAATCAAATCATCAATGAACTCTCTTTCCTTTGCACAAGTGTGCTCTTTCCAATTAGTCTGGGAAACATCTAAGAAGACAACTCAAGTCAAAATAAGGAAATATGTATGAGGTCAAAAATTGATAGGAAATATCTCTGAGGAATCCTAGTACGCATTCACTAGGCAGGCCTTGGCCTTGTGCTCTATACTACGAATATTTACAATGCAATTACATTATTTACAAAGGGGGTCATTTTACTCGATGTGCATAATTCTACTTCCATCAAATAACTTCATCATTTGAACAATACTTGATTTAATGTATTATAATTCAAGGAACCAGGATATTACATCTAGAGGTTTCCCTTGTAATCCTATGTATTTTCCAACGTTATGTGCAAGCTCCTATCTTTGCACAATGTGGCATATTTTGCAAATCTTCTCAAACAATGCAAGTCACGAATTTATGCAAATTTAGGTTTTTGGCTCTTCCATGTGAAATTTTCAACTATTGCAGCAACTGGAAATTATTCTTCTTACTGATTAATATTAAGTGTAGTTTATTTGCTACAGAAAACAACGAATAAAATCACAACTGCAAATTTCACCAAAAAAACATTGCGGAAAAAAAATATTGGAACTGAGAAATATAGAGCCCACACAGTAAAATGATTGTTGTTTTTGGACAAATGTCCCCGGAAAAACCCAACGTGGGAAAACCGGTGCAACGGATGAGGGTTTTATTATTATTATGTAAAAGTGAAAATTGTGAGTACAATCTGGATGCCAAAATGACTATCCTCAGTAAATAGTTTGGCCAAAAGTATTAGAGAGAATTTTCTCTCTCCACAAGCAATCCCAGCATAACCTGCTTCAGAAAATTGGCCCTCCAAGAACCCTTGTGCAAGCCTCTATGCAGTGCTTGCACAGACCCTCACACGCACAGCGTGAATTTACCTCAGATCAAGTCGTCCTGCCTGCTACTACCTCTGGAAGTGATCCTCAAACCCTTTGGAAAATTATTTCGACCTTTGGCAACTGCATCAACCTCTTGCTCAGCCAAATTGAACTTCTCTCCCTTGCTTGATCTCTGCGATTGGATAGCTCGATCTGCCAAGGAACTCGACCTCACTAGTATATCTTCTCCATCCCCATCAAGTTGCTCTTATAATCTCTCGTTAGCTCACCAACGACCATGATTAGATCCCCATCAACGACTAAGATCATCTCAAATTTGATCTATGTGAGTTTCTAGGGAATTCTTACCTTTCTCAATTAATTGTTATTAATTAATCACTTTTCCTAGGTTAAACTTTGGAAATATTTAATTATTGATCAATTAACTTAATTGAGCCATCTCTAGGTGTTTTCTCCTAAAACTTTTTTTGGGTTTTGGATATCTTGTGCTCCTTGGCCTATCTAACCAAAGTCGAGACTAGAACACTTGTTTGATGCTACAAAAAATAACACTCCCTCTTAGCAAGAAAGGTGTTCTCTCTGTCTCATAACATGCTCCCATACACGCCGCTAATGTCTAACAACTGTGACAATCTTCCACTGCCCATCAAGCCACTACACAACTCTGATTCATCTGCCACTTTGTAGTTGAATCATCTTGCATCTACGTTATTGCTGACACTGCACTGTAACACCTGTACTACTACCAACTCTGCTTTGCACTGCAACTTATCTCATGTTGTTGTTGCTGCTACAACTGATAAATAAACTCTCGTCCCTCCTAAAAGGGTTCTCCACTATGCCCATTTGTTCTTTGAAATAAACGAACTTAACTCTCCACAGAGCTTTTGTGAGTATATCTACAACTTGCTCTTCGGTGGGAACATGTTGTAGCTGGACTACTCCACGCTGCACACAATCTTTGATGAAGTGATATCTAACATCCGTGTTTCGATCTGTCAGGAAACAATGGATTTTTAGAAAGCCTGATGCAACTCTGATTATCACAGTAGATATCAGTCGCCTCCATTCTATGATCGAACAGGCTCACCAACAGCTTTTGAAGCCATGTAGCTCTGCACGTGGTCGTGCTAGCTTCCATATCCTCTACTTCTGCAGAGCTTGGTGCTACTGACTTATGCTTCCTGCTGCACCAAAAAACCACCCCTAATCCAACGTTGAAGTAACACCCTAATGTGCTCTTTTTATCCACTAAACTGCTTACCTAATTTGCATATGTGAATCCACATAGTCTAACACCATCACCTCAAGTATACCACAATCCATACTTGAATGTGTCACGCAAATACCTCAGAATGTGCCTTGCTGTTGTCTAATGCACTCACTTTAGTTCCACCATAAACTGACTAATAGTGTTGACTGCGAAGCAGATATCTAGCCTAGTGTTGACCAGATACATGAGGGAACTGATAAGTTGTCTATACAAGGTGGGGTCAACGTCCTTTTCCTTTGATGCATTGATCTTTCTCCAATTTGTAATCATCAGCATAGACATAGGTCTACAATCCTACATCTTGAATCTCTTCAGAATCTGTGTAGTATATCTCCCTTGACCAAAGAAGATTTCCCTGTCTTTCTGCCATACTTCCAAGCCTAGAAAGTAATGCATCAACTCCAAATCCTTCATATCAAATTCTATTACCAGGTTCCTCTTGCAGTTCTCTATGATCCCTGATGACACTGTCAAGAAGAGGTCATCCAATTACAACACTAGGATGAGTGGCTCATCCTCTACTATCAGATAGTAAAGGTTGGGATCTGCATCACTCTTGACGAACCCTATCTACTGCAAGTAGTTGTCAATCCTACCATACCATGCCCTGGGAGCCTATTTGAGTCTGTATAGAGCTTTCTTCAATCTGCACACATGTTTGCCCCTCTCATGTGTCTCGAAGCCCTCTAGTTGTTTTATAAATACCTCCTCCTCTATCACTCTGTTCAAGAAAGTTGTTTTGACGTCCATCTAGTGAATCTGACACCCTTGTTATGTTAGAGATATAATCGATAAGATAGAAGCATATCTAGCAACTGGGGGAAGGTCTCCTCATAGTCTATCCTTTCCTTCTGTGCATACCCCTTTGCCATGAACCTAGCCTTGTACTTCTCCAGCTTCCATTTGCAGCGTACTTGATCTTATAGATCCATCGAGAGCCCACTATTGACATGTCCTCATGCCTTGTCACCACCTCCCAAACATCGTTCGTCATGATAGAACTATACTCTCTACCATGGCATATGCCCATACCCGATGTAGTGTAGTGCCCTAATAGCTCAAAGGTTCTATAACTTGTGCCACCAATGCTTGGTACCTATATGGTTATCTGCATTCTCTCTTGTTCGTCCTAGGAGCTCTCATGAACTCCTCTATGTCTCTCAATGTCTGACGAACTTCCATGTTGGTTCGACCACTAGTGGTGGGAGGATCAACTAGCTCTTCATCCTACATCTGTTGCTTCGTCTACTGGGAACTCCTTGGATCTCCTGCACCTGAGGACGTGTTGGTACTGGTAATTGTACTAGATCCCAGTGATTGTGCTTGCGGCAGTCCTAGTAGATGCCCAAGTGGCTGCCACTGTTGCTGGACCAATGGAGCTTCTGTTGGCTCACTCTGATCACTTGTTGTTATCTCATGAGATTTATTGAAGGCTTTGTACTCCATAAACTTCACGTCCCGTCTCACGATAATCTTCCTGCCGACTAGTGGTGGGAGGATCAACTAGCTCTTCATCCTACATCTATTGCTCTGTCTACTGGGAACTCCTTGGATCTCTTGCACCTGAGGACATGCTGGTATTGGTAATTGTGCTAGATCCCAGTGACTGTGCTTGCGACAGTCCTAGTAGATGCCCATGTGGCTGCCATTGTTGTTGGACCAATGGAGCTTCTGTTGGCTCACTCTAATCGCTTGTTGTTATCTCATGAGATTTATTGAATGCTTTGTCCTCCATAAACTTCACATCCTATCCCACAATAATCTTCCTGCTGCTAGGAACATAGATCATGTATGCCTTGGAAGTTTCACTATACCCAACGAAATAACCCCTTTTTGTAGTCTAATCCAACTTGGTACACTTCTCATCTGGTACATGGAAATAAGCTATGTTGCCAAAGATGAAGTGACCGAATCCTAGCTTCTTCCCTGAGAAGACTTCTTCTGGTGTTATCCACAACACCCTGTGACGAATCCTGTTTTGAATATACACAGTCGTGTTACATGCCTCTGCCCATAAGAACCTGGGCAAATCCTAGTCATATAACATTGCCTTGGCACCCCCAACTATAGACTTGTTCTTCCTCTATGCTACCCCATTATGTTGTGGATTGTACGGAGTTGTCCACTCCCTCTTGATGCCTTCCTTCGAACAAAAACTCCTGAAGTCACTATTTGTGTACTCACCTCCGTTATCTGAGTGAAGCACCCTAATCTTTTTCCATATCGCATTCTCTACCAAAGCCTTAAACTCCTTGAAGCAATCGAACACCTCATCCTTGGCCTTCAGAAAATAGATCCAAGTTTAACTTGAATGATCATCAATGAAGGTGACGAAGTACTTGTACCCTCTGAGAGATCTAGTGGACATAGGGCCACACATGTCTGAGTGTATAAGTTGTAACACATCATTTGATTTGTTGTCACTCCTTGGGAACGTCGCCTTAGTGTACTTCCCAAGGACGCACCCCTTGCACACATCATCATGTTCCGTGCTTAATTCTAGAACACATGTTACTGTCTTCGTCAACATTCTAAGTGCTCCATGATGTAAATGTCCCATCCTCCTGTTCCATAACTTGTTCAGGTCTTTTCCACTATTATTTCCATTGCTCACTAGTGCCATTGGAGAGTCAAATTACAACTTGTACAATTTGTTGCTTCGTACCTCAAATTGTTTCACCTTCTTCTAGTTCTAGTGTTTGATGAACACCTTCTTCCAATTCTCGTGTTTGATGAACACCTTCTTCTCTACAAAGTAGACATCATATCCCTTATTCTGTAACTGGGATACTGAAATCAAGTTCATACCTAATCCCAACACATGCAATACATTTGTAACATTGGTGCTTGCTCCAAACTCCCTCTGAATGTCAATGGGACCTCTCCCAACCGGAGTGCATTTGGTTATGTTTCCCATTGCTATTTGGAAGTCCATCTCCTCCTCATTGTAGTTGGAGAAATATTCTCTAACTATTGTTATCTGAGTTGACGCTCCACTGTCTATATATCAGATTCCCTTTGAAGTTGAGCTAGTTAAGTAAGAAAATTCATCCTCCAATCTAGAAGACAAGTTTGAAGCCCCCTGAATATCAAATATGTTCGTGGCCATACTAGAGAACTCTAGAAAATTTACTGAAGACATTCCAAGTATAATTATGTGTGCTTTTCTCTTCCACACAAAGGACGACAACCCAACAAGCATGCCCAAGGAAGGATCAATCATGATGGATTTATTCGAATTATTTCAATTTCTGGTACACTTCTAGAGCAGCTAGAGCAGCAGGCCTAGTCATGTGCAGATGGTTCTTCGTCAAGCGCCCGGCCAAACAGTCCAGCGTATATTTAGGTTTTCACTATATTCCCTGAGTGAATCAGGGAACAACCAATCATTGTAAGCCGGTCATAGCCAGCAGACCCGCACACTGACAGACAACAATCAGACTTAGACGTTGATCTGCTATAGAAAACACTGTTGCAAACCAACTGCTCCCAGATCTACTCAACGAATTCTCAGATATGCTCACCGAAACTGCTTCCTTGCAATATCATGGCTTGTTGGAACTGCTACTAAGCTTGTTTGATCTTTTCCTCGTTTGATCTTTTCCTGCACCTGCAACTAGAAATCTAACCCTCTGCCCAGCAATTCGAACTGTCTGGTTGGACCTCTGAGCAGATCTAGAAATTATGTTGCAAAACTCCCCTCTAAACCTGCACAAATTTCTTCCTCTTTTCCTCACTTCTGATCTGTTTTCAACACTACTCTGTTACCATGTGAAATTTTCAACTATTACAACATCTGTAAATTATTCTTCTAACTGATTAATAATAAGTGCAGTGTATTTGCTACAACAAACAATGAATAAAATCAAAATTGCAATTTTCTCCATAAAAATGTTGCAGAAAATAAAATATTGGAACTGAAAAATATAGAGCATACACACAATAAAATGAGATCGTTGTTTTTGAACAACTGTCCCGAGAAAAACCCAATGTGGGAAAACCGATGCAGCGTATGAGGGTTTTTTTATTATTATGCAGAAGTGAAAATTTTGAGTACATTCGAGATGCCAAACTGGCTATCCTCAGCAAATAATCTAACCAAAATTATTAGAGAGAATTTTCTCTCTCCACAAGCAATCCCGACAACCTGCTTCAGAAAACTGGCCCTCCAAGAACCCTTGCGCAAGAATCTGCACAAGCAACCCTCACACATAGCTTGAATCTGCTTTTGATCAAGTCGTCTTGTTTGTTGTTGCCTCTAGAAGTGATCCTTCGACCCTTTGGAAAATTATTCCAACCTCCGTCAACTGAATTGACCTCATGCTTATCCAAATCAAACTGCCTCATTGAAGTTGCCTGTGCAGCCTCTAGTGAAATAATTCAGCCTCTTTGTTGCTGCCTCTCTGGAATTGGAAACTCCAAAATTCACTTATGTTGCTCCCTCTATGTCTCTGCGTCCCTTGTAGCTCAAACTTCTCTCCCTTGCTCGATCTCTGCAGCTGGGTAGCTCGATCTGCCAAGGAACTCGACCTCTCTAGTGTATCTTCTCCATCCCCATCAAGTTGCTCTTATAATCTCTCGTTGGCTTACTAACGACCATGATTAGATCCTCATCAAAGGCTAAGATCATCTCAAACTCTATTTGTGTGAGTTTTTAGAGAATTCTTACCTTTCTCAATTAATTGTTGTTAGTTAATCACTTTTCCTAAGTTAGACTTGGGAAATTATTAATTATTGATCAATTAACTTAATTGAGCCATTTGTTGAGAAATCTAGGGCAACTAGATTAGGCGATTTCTCTTACTTTGATAACTACTTGTGATGTATTTTACTTAACTTAATTAGCTTCTTCTTTCTCTTGAGCCATTTGTAGAGAAATATAGGGCAACTAGATTAGGCGATTTCTCTTACTTTGATAACTACTTGTGATGTATTTTACTCTTCTTCTTTCTCTTGATTATATATAGTGTTCTTATCAATGATGGAAAAAATCGCGATTTTTATCGCGAGTTTTTGTTCTTCGATTTTATCGGTGATTTTTCAACGATTTTTTGAAAAAAATCGTTTTGTGATTTTACGAAAAAAAATCGCCAATCGCCAAAAAATCGCGATTTTTTTGGTAAAAATCGTGGGCCCATCAAACAACAACCCTATAAGTTCAAAAATCGATTTTTTTTTTGTCATTTTTGCAGCCCTCTCATTTTCCTGACACACCCTGTTGGCAGTTAATGGTAATGTTAAATTCTTAAAGTAAAAGGATGATATTTTTCATTTTCATCCTTTTACTTAAATTTTTAACATTACCATGAAATGACTCGGGATGTTTAAGAGTGGTTTCGACCTCATTGGATTTCATATGGAGAAACTAGAATTTTAGATTTCACTCAAAATTCAGCAGACTTAATGGTTTTCAGGGTTTCATGGTTTAGGGATTTGCATTGTTTCCATTTGATTCTATTATGTGTAAGGGTATGAGATTGGCATTTGATCAAGAGTATGAAGTCCTTTAAGAACCTTGATGTTGGTGGCATTGATTGTTGAACTTTGTTGATGTTGGTGGTATTGATTGTTGAACTCCCCTACTGTGGACTTAACAAGAATGTACCCTTCACTCAAAGGAAAACAACTGGTTAAGCATGTTAATCTTTTTCTACCGCATTTTAAGGTTGAGGAGATGAACCCTTCACTCAAACCAAAATCATTGGTTAGGCATGTTAAACTTTTTCAATTTCTATCATGTTATAAGGTTGAGCAATCCAAGTCTGAAGACTTTTGAGCTAGATGATGTTTATGTATCTCTTGTTGATGATCCCATTTCTAGTAGCGATGAATCAATGATGAGTTTCATGAGGAGGAGGAGGAGGAGCAACAATAGGAGGAGGAGGTGACACCACCTACCCTTGCTACTGGTAGAGGACGTGGTCTACCTCCTTTAGCTCCTAGTGCTTCAGGATCTGGAGCACAACAGAGTCCATTGCCAGCCCCGCCAACTTCTTCGTCTAGAGGGAAAGCTGTTACATTTTCTCGCAAGAGGGGCAGAGGAAATCGGTAGTATAGGTTATTTGGTGCATTCCTTTGTATATAACATTATGACTCATGATATGAGATACATTATTATATTTTTTGTTGATATTTTGAGGTTGAGTTGAGACTCGGGACTTAGTATTCAGGACAGGATTCAGTTTTATGTGTGATGTAGCACTAGACATGATATTACACATCTTATATATTAGTTTTTTTTTCATATTTATGTGTCAATGCATTTATTTTATGCTGTAGATGCTTTAGATATTAAAAAAATTGAAAAAAAATGAATATTTTTGTATGTGCCGATTTTTTCCCGATTTTTTCCCCTCGACGATAATATCCCGATCGCGATTTTTTCATCTTTGGTTCTTATCATCAAAGAAATACCAAATCATAAAGAAAAATGAAACAAGAGGACACAAGATGTAGGCGATCAGCCAATGGCTAAAACCTCTCCACTTGTGAGGAAAATCCACAAGAATCCTTCCTTCCTTATAGAACTTCCCAAGACCTATGATGCTTGACCAAAAAACCTTCCAAGACCAAGTCAAATCACTTCTTTGATCAGTTCTTCTTCCACAAAGTCAACGGTGGTCAAACTTACAACAACACTTTGAATTTCAGCTTCTCTTCAAGATTTCGACTGCTTCCACAGTCTGCAATTTTTGGTCTGCCTGAAATCTTCTCCAGTTTCACACATGTGGACATTTTGAGAGTCTTTCTCCTCTTCGCTTGGGTAGGATCTTCTTCCTTGGGAGGCTTCTTGTCCTTTCTTTTTTGCACTTCTAGCTTGCTCTTGAATGCTTGATCAATGGTCTTTTGAATGAGGTCAAGAGCTCCTTTATATAGGCTTCCTTGGATGCCCTAATAGGCCGACATGTCCTTCTAGCTAGGCCGACTTGCACTTCTTGAAGGCCGCCTTGATTGTAGCATCATGACAAGGTCTTGGAGGGTCTTTGACTCTAGTTTGACTCAAATAAAATATTTTTTATAATATGTAACATGCCCAAAAAGGTCTTCAATACTTGACAATGACTCAATTGATCTAGAAGCACTCAATTTGTGCTTGACCTAAAAATAAATTTCCCTTAACCATGAAACCCATGCCTCAAGAACAACAATAATAAATTTATTTTTCTCTTTACATTAAATACATAAAATCATGATTACATATGTCATTATGAACACCAAACCTAGTTACGTATTTCAACGATCCCTCTTAACTAGGGAGGTATTCGTAATCCATACTAGGTACTTGGACATTCTCAATCTGAAGAATTTTCATAAGAATAGTCGGATTGATAAGCCATCTTAGAGCATCTCATCATACCAACCAGCATTGTCACATAGCAAGGCCTTAACTAACAACTCTATCTCTCCACAAGATCATAGCACAATGCTGGTGAGACCAATGACTGACATACACCATCATCATTGTCTCTCAAGGCACATACCCCACCCAGGTGTTCACAAGGTATGTCCTTTTAGGATAATTCCAATCTTGGAATAACACATCCTCAAGGAATTTCCTCTTCGACTACTCTTATCTTTGATGCCCTACCTCATCCTCAAAGAGTATCGGAACCAGTCTCAAATGATTACCCAATCCTCCATTCTTTCTTCACAAAATGAAGACAAGAATGATGTGTCTATCTCTTCCTCTCAACTAGGGAAGATATACCCATTCCTATAAAAGGATGTATCCAAGTTCCCTCTTATCTAGGGACTTGTCCAAGCTCCCTCTTAACCAGGGACTTGTCTCCAACAACAGTTATATGTTCTTTGTTGAAGATCACGGTACCATCAGCTACTTGTAGGGCTCTTCCTTTCGATGTCATGAACTACATCTTCTTAATCATGGAGCCTTCATCTTTTGTAGGGCATTGACCATCCATCACTTTCTTTCACGAACTATATCAGTCATGTCTTCCTTCTCTTCATTGGAAAGTGATTTTTCTAGTCCACATCTGACTTTTCTTCATATAGCTACCTCTACCAAGTCATGTTTCCTTCAGGATCTTCTGTCCAACCACAGGAGTGCTAGTTGTAGGTGTCATCTACAACTCTCTTTCGGTAGCCCTATATCAACCCATCTAGATGTTGTTCAAAAATAAAAAATGAATATCAAATCAAAGTTACCTTTCATGATGGCCTTTCATCGTGACATCTGCTTGCTTGCAACATCAACATCTTGTACATTCATAAACACATCTCCAAGACTTTCAATGTCAAGGGTCTCCTTTTAGAAACCTTATCAGGGTTTTCATACCTTCTTTATGGAGATGTCACAACCAATTCTTCAAGTCATCGGATGTTGATTTCTTATCTTTTCTTACGTGACTATAGTTGCTTCTTCACGACCTCTTCTTTATTTCTTCACATATTGCTCCCCAAGAACTTCCATCCATGGTTCCTTCATCTTTGTCAAACACCTCATATTTCATATGAGAACATATTATGTTGATTTCATCTTGTCAATATGTGAACCATGCCTTCATGCATCTTTCCAAACTAGAGCATTTATCCAAACTATCATCAACTATATGATGATATGACTTAACCTATCAAATATTTACATACCTCTTTTCTCCTTTTGGTCATCTAGACTTCCTTTGGTAGCTTCCTTTCCTTGATTGAAAGTACTTCAACCACTCCTTTGTCACAATACCATCATCCTTCTAGATCCCACACAAGGTGGAATGATCACCGAGACACTTCTTTCAAGTAGAGGTGAACCTTCTAATGAAGATTTCAACAGAGAATCATCCTGCAAATGCTCCTTCCTAATGATGATGATGCATGATGAACTCTTTCTATCCTTTATTATGCTAGATGAATTTCTTCTACCCATAAGTGCTTTCAATGAGGTTACCAAGAGCTACTTCCTTTTTATGATGACTGCTACAACCATGTAGACTTCTACTTCAAATATCCTTTCATGCTTCTAATAATATGTCATGAGCTCTTGCTTCAATCGTATCCTTCAATATGATGTTATCTCCTAATATGATGCATCCTATCATGCTTACAATGCTTTCTACAATGATAGTTTATCTTTCTTTCACCATAGTAGAGGTCTTTTCACCTCCTACTTCTACTTGCTATAGAGACCTTATAAGTTCATGGGCACAAGTGGTCAGAGGAAAAGAGAAGGCCCCACCCCTCACAGTGGTGGAAGAGGTTGTACAAGCTAAGCTTGTGGAGGAAAGGACCAGGCGAGCAAGAGAACTAAACCTCAAAGTAAGGGGACTTCATCCCCCCACTCCCTCATCAGACATACTGGAGCTCGGCCACAGGTTTCTTCGTGACACACTCGATATACCTGATATAACACTGGATAGGGCATGGCTGGGGCATGACTTTACTCTTTTCCTCCAATTCCGTAACTCCACAGATGGACTTTGAGAGCTTCGGGCAAAGCGGAAATTATTCTCCCTCCCAGAAAAGGTATTCCTGGATGAGGACCTCACAAGAACACAGGGAGCTGAACTTAAACAGGCCAGAGAACAGGTTGCAGCAGCAAGACAAGCAAGAAAGTGGGCAGTCATCAGAAATTGTCGAGCGGTTATTCGAGACTCCTTCCCCCGGGGATGGGTCCCTCAAACCGGTAGTTCTAAATGACGGGCCCGAGCGGAGAGGAGACGGGGCACGAGTATTTCGGTCCACTGCTGGAATGGAAATGGCTCTTTCTGGTCATCACCTGGCCTACTTTATGACACCCTTGCTTCAACAGACATCCTGCTTGTTACCGAAACACACGCGAGCCCTGTCCGCCCTCTCCCGGACATCACAAGATACCAGTGGAAATCAGCTTGCAGACAGGAGACACGGAGTTCAGGAGGAGTCAGAGGTTCTGGAGG
Source organism: Pinus albicaulis (assembly GCA_034641835.2). Classification (NCBI taxonomy): domain Eukaryota; kingdom Viridiplantae; phylum Streptophyta; class Pinopsida; order Pinales; family Pinaceae; genus Pinus; species Pinus albicaulis. The sequence goes on from CM076578.1 coordinate 1,971,125,564, forward strand.
AGTAGCATGTCTCGCTAGAGATGATTTCAAAGACAGAATCTTTGTCGTAGCAACCGATGATCACGCCAGATTCACGTGGATCTAGGTCAGAGCCAGTGTCCCCCCTCTGAGAGACATTTATATTGCGGTGTGTTACTTTTTCCCCATCTCATCATCCTTTTACATCCATAGCAGTGACGACGATCCCTTCACAGACTTGTACTCTGACATTACCAAATACTCAGCAGTAGGAGACATCATTATCATGGGGGACTTTAATGCCCGAACCAGAGACCTCCAAATACCCATTCATGATCGTATAGAGGACGTGTTCTGCATTCGAGGGATAGATCCGACCTCGGTGAGCATGCACCGAACATCAGAAGATAGCTTGGGCTCCACTACAGCCTACGGGAAACACCTTTTGCAGATGGGGGATTCTCACGAGTTGATAATCCTGAATGGCCTCCCTTGCTTTCCTTCCTCCCACTTCCTTACTTTCCGACCCCATGGGGCGGCGGGGGGGGGTGCAAGTGTGGTTGACTACGTCCTTGCCAGCTCGGATCTCCTCCCTCACATCCAAAACTTTTCTATCATACCTATCCCCCTAGCTGATCATGCACTTCTCTCACTTTCACTTCAGCTTGACATCCCGCGCAAACCCCCCTCACCCCGCGCGGCCCACCCCGCACTCTCTTCAGGTTCGAGGAAGGCGACCCTGACGTCTTCTCCTCTACCCTCAAGCACGCACTTCCTCCTGTAGCCCAGTTCGCCTCTCTTGAATCCGCCAACAATAAATACCACTGCCTCTCATCCGCAATCTGGGAGGCCGCACTCCAATCCTTCCCTTCCTCCACCTGGTCCGCCACCGCCCCCCCTAAACCAGGAGGATGTCCTACGAATAAGTGGTATGACTACGAGTGCAAATCTCTGCACCAGGATCTCCGACACGCTTTCAGACATTCCCTACCGTCATACCCCATCATCCGATCTGCCTACTGCAGCCTCCTTCGCCGCAAAAAACGTCATTTTATTTCCCACCAGAGACGGATTCTTTTTTATCTTCTTCTCCATTCTCCTAAGGAGTTCTGGGGCACCGTTCTTTCTAGGCGATCTCCCACCCCTACCGACCTTGACCCCACCTCCATGTTCTCCCACACTTCCAAGTTGTATGACATCCCTCGGCAACCCCCCACTCAGGATGTTTCCCCCCTAGCCACTTGTCACTTCTTCTCCGACAAAGATATCAGAGAGGCAATCTGGGCTTTAAAAAACAGCAAAGCCGCAGTCGAAGAAGGCTTCCAGGTAGAATTCTTCAAACTTGGGCTTCGTCCTCTGGTTGGTTATCTAGCGGATCTATTCAACCATGTCATTTGTGATGGCTTCCCTGATGGATGGTCCCACCATATTATCTACCCTATCCATAAAGCAGGGTCTACATCTGACTCGAACAATTATAGAACGATCATGGTCGGACACACATTCTCCAAGTTGTATGCTACTGCCCTCCACAGGGGACTCTCCAGCTTCGTAGAACAGAAACATCTCAGGGCCAGGGGCCAAGCTGGTTTCAGACCGGATCACCAGACCACCGAACATATCTTCACTCTCCGGGCAATGATCGAGGAGGCCCAGCACCAGTCCTCCAAGGTGTACTACTGCTTTGTGGATTTCAGGAAGGCCTTCGATTTGGTCTCGAGGGAGGACCTTTTTCAGAGGCTGAGAGAGATTGGCATCTCTTCGACTCTTCTGACTGCTATTATGCGTCTGTACGAGTCCGTACTTGGCCGTCTCCGCATAGTTGGAGGGATGTCGGAGTTCATCCGAAGCACTATTGGAGTCAAGCAGAGGTGCCCGCTTTCCCCCACTCTTTTCGAGATCTACATTGATGAGATGGAATCTTTCCTCCGAGAGCATATCCAGGAGTCTGATGGTTGCCTTCTCCACCATGTCTTGATCTCCATCCTACTTTTTGCAGATGATATTGTTCCCCTAGCCTCCTCCCCGGAAGGACTACAGAGACAGTTAGACGCCCTCGCAGCTTTTTGTGATCTTCGGTACTTGACAATGAACCTGAGCAAAACCAAAGTCATAATCTTCAATGGGGTGAAGAAGACCTCGAATTTCCGCTTCCTATTCAAGGGAGAAGAAATCGAAGTCGTTGGCAGTTACACCTACTTGGGAGTGCAATTCTCGGGCCCCTGTTTCAGCCTTCGGCCAACCCTTCAACCTAGGATAAACAAAGGATATGGCTTCCTGGCCCTTCTTGAGAGACGGTGCTTCCGTCACCACTTCCAGAATATACAATCCAAGATGAACATCATGGATACCTTGATCCGCCCCATCGTGCTTTATGCATCAGAAGTTTGGGGCCCCTCACTAATGGAGTCAGATTGGGCCTCGACTGAGCGAGTCCAGACTCTTCTCTTGCGACGCTTCATCCGGTGCAAGAAGACAGTTCCTCAAAACATCATCCTAGCAGAGTTCGGAGCTAAGCCTTTTCGTCTGGAGGCAATATTCAGGATAGTCTCTTACCTTCATCGGATCCATGGCTTGGCAGACACGAGAGAGGGGAGAGACAAGTACCCATACTTGGCCTATTGCTCCTCGGAGAACATTGCTCACACGCAGACCGGCCGCACAAAATGCTGGTTCACCAGGATGATAGAACTCCTTGGTCTTATCGATATCCAGACAGATCATCTCCCCCCGTTCCAGTGTTCACTGAACGCCCCGGGGCACCTTCTTCCAAACCAGCAAGTGCTGAACAAAATCATCAGGGAGGACATCTACAGGCAGTACATTCAAACTACATGGGTCATTCCTCCGGGCAGTCTATGCCCAAAGATGGCCTTCTACGCTGAGCACTTCCTGGAGATCAGAGATGGACTCATCACTCGACCCCCTTATACCCTCCAGCATTGGATGCATGCCATCAGGATCCCCCTCGGGCAGCTCAGAGTTGGATCGCACAGGCTTCGGGTGGAAACAGACCACCATATTGATAGGACAGAGAGGATCTGTCAACTTTGTCATTTACAGGAGGTGGAAATTGAGTCACTTCAGCTTCAGATGCCTCGTCTACTATGAGATCCGCGGGCGCTTTTATTGCTTATTCAGGGGCCCTAGAGCCTAGCCAGCTTCCTTAGATACACCGACCAGAGATGCCTGGCACTTTACCTCCAGGAGACCTTCAGACACCGTTTGACTCTACTCTAGCCTCCGTCCCCTTCGGCCACCACACAAAGGATCACAGACTTCTTCAAAGCACTCCCAGCATCGCAGGGCACCAAGAGAACCACCGATCGATCCATAGACCATGACTCCAGGTCAGTGCGGATCCGGGAATCTTGTCCTAGTAGACCCCATCAGCGATCCAGAACCAGGCACCCCCCTCCCCCCCCCCCTCCAAGGGACGCCCCAAATCCTCCAGACGGTAGTAGCAACAATCCCGCTCCTCTTCAGGGCAACAGACATTGACAAGTTTCCTTCAGTCCTCTTCTATCGGCCTCGGATGCTAGGAAAAGGAGTCTCCCCCCATTCAGGAGGCTCATCCTTCTCCTCCAGAACTTCTTCATCACAACTCATTGTCAAGATGTTTCAGTCATCCAGACTTTTACTTTTGCATTCCTTGTAGTTTTACATTTCTTGCCCTTATAAAGAAAGGGGACTGTTTGGTCCACCAGCTAGTGTGCTGTAATAATTGTAACCAACAGTCCCATTGACCTCTTTGTGGTCATTCGTTGGACATTAATAAAATTATCTTATCTTATCTCATTTATCTCAACAGGTTCTTCTACTTCTTCGGTGATATGGGCTTCAATTCTTTCTTTCCTTTTCTTGTTGTCCTTCTTGAGTTTAGGACAATCTCTCTTGTAGTGCCCATATTTCTGACAACCATAGCATTGGATCTTTGACATATCCATCTTCTTCTTTTTTTGAGGACCAAACTTCCCTTTTCTCTTAGCCATGGCAGCAAATGCTTGAACTTGTTCACTTGGTCCCACATCACTCTTTGCTTTTAACCTTGTTTCTTCAATCTTACACAATGACCAAAGTTTAATAAATGGGGTGGCTACCTTCTTTCCATAGATGCTTCATACGAAGCTTCCTCATTCATCAAGTACTGCATAGAGCACCACGGTGGTCATTTATTTATCAGACATTATTTCCCCCAACTCTGGGTCTCTTATTTCTGACACCTTCATAAGATATGAGGCTGTCCCTTCTTCCTTTGATACCTTCATCTTATATAGCTCAAGTCTCAAAGATATCACTTCTCCTGCAGTGCTTACGGGGAACAATTCTACCATCTTATCATAGATGTCTTCCAATTTTTCTATATAGGGGATGAGAGAATCCTTGATTGATTCTATAAGAGGATTCTTTGAGCCCTTTTCTCCCCCTTCACATACTTTGTTAGAGCTTGAGTTTCTTCTTTTGGTGGTTCGAAGGTTGAACCTTTAACATGTCCTTCATTTTCTATGAGGATCAAATCTGTCCTCTTCTTATATATAAGGTAATTTGATGACCCAACCAATTTATTTCTCCTTGCAGAATGAAGTCATTTTGATAGATTCGGACATAGATATAAGAATACTTACTCGTCAAGTGAAGATACTCCTTGATGATGAAATCTTCAACTTGATGGTTTTCTTGATGATGTTGGTAATAGAAGATGTCTTCTTGATGAAGATGTTTTCCTTCAAGTATGCTTTAATAGTGATCCTTGACTCAAGAAGAGGGAGACGCCTTGATTCCTTAATGATGATGGCAGAGCTTCTTCCTGCTTCCCTTGGATGTAGAGACTTCCACTTGCTTCAATATGTAGTCCTTTCTTGGAGATGGGGTCCTTGAGATGATGATTGTAAAATGTGAGAGCTTCCCAAGAATGCTTGAAGTGTAGAACCCTTCTTTGGATGAGCTAGGGTTTTGTGGTCTTCTTTGATATTCCTTCCTTCAAGATGATGAGTGTATTAGTCCTTTGATGATTTCCTTGTGCTCGGCCCTTGTGTATCCTTCCTTGATGATTCAACGTCCTCTGGATGTCTGACCCTCCTTGATACTCCCTTTGATGGTCCTTTTTCAAGCTGCCTTTCCTTGTCTAATCACCTTAGCTCTTACTTTGATAACTGTTTGTGATGTATTTTACTTAGCTTTTTCTCTCTTGTTTATATTTAGTGTTCTTATCATCAAACAACTACCAAATTATAAAGAACAATGAGACAAGAGGACACAAGATGTGGGCGATCAGCCAGGGCCAAAACCTCTCCACGAAAACCCACAAGAAGAATTATTCTCTTCTAATAGAATTATTCTATAATTGACGAATTCTAAGACCTATGACCCTTGACCAAAAAGCCCTCCAAGACCAAGTCAAATCACTTCTTTGATCAACTCTTCTTCCACAAAGTCAACGGTGGTCAAACTTGCAGCAACACTTTGAATTTCGGCTTCTCTTCAAGATTCTGGCTTCTTCCACAATTCTGTAATTTTCGGCCTGCCTAAAATCTTCTGTGGTTTCACGTGTGGACCGTTTGAGAGCCTTTTTCCTCTTCACTTGGGTAGGACCTTCTTCCTTGGGAAATCAGCTTGTAGACAGAGTTTTCTCCTTATATTTTTTCTATGTTTTGGAGATCTTGTGTTCATTAGCCTCTCTGACCAAAGTCGAGACTAGAACACTTGTCCGATGCTACAAAAGCTAACATTCCATTCCTAGAGTGGAAGTTGCATCCCCCGTATCAACTGTGCACACTTCCTGGCATCTGTAATGGTATATAGCAAGCCTCCTGTTGGGGCATCTCTGATCTTAATACTATGTTGCGAAGCCTTTTTGGACAAAGGGGGTCATTTTATTCTGTGTATAGCTCTACTTCCATCATATAACTTAATCATTTGAACAATACTTGATGTAATGTATTATAATTCAAGGAGCCAGGATATTACATCTACAGGGTTCCCTTGTAAGCCTATGTCTTTTCCAACATTATGTGCAAGCCCCTATCTTTGCACAATGTGGCATATTTTGCAAATCTTCTCTCACAATGCAGCAAGTCACTAATTCCAAGAGTGGAAGTTGCATCCCTCGTAGCAACTTTGCAGACTTCCTGGCTTCTGTAGTGTTATATAGCAGGATGTAGCAACTGTGCGCAGTTCCTCGTGTCTGCAATGAAGCCTCCTGTTGGGGGATCTCTGATCTTTACACTATGTTGCAGAACCTTTTTGAAGCATATAACATTGTGTGGGTTGCAGGTTTGCAGTCCATGCAATGTCAGGTTATGGATTGTGAATTTGCAGTCCGTGCACTGCTGGAAAAATGGGATCTTTAGAGCCCTGTAACATTGGGGGATCTCTAATCCTAACACTAAGTTAAAGTCCGTGTAATCTTATGTGGCAGGTTGACAATACCCCGCAATGTTAAGTTATGTATTGCGAATTTGCAATCCCACGCTGCTTGAAATATGGGGTCCTCAGGACCCTGCACCACACAAAACACATATTTGACTCTCTGATGCTAAACACAAAGTTGCAGAGCACCTTTTGGACCCCGTAACATTGTGTGTTGTCGGTTTGCAGTCCATGCAATGTTGGGTTTCAGCAATGCCAGGTTACAGATTGCAAATTTCAGTCCCTGTGCACTTGCTAGAAATACAGGGTCTTCGTGACCCTGCAAATGAGATTGTCTTTGCATTGTGTCTTGGTTGTTTCGGAACCACAATGAATTGTGATAAACCAGGTCTGTTGCAGATCATAGTTACAAAGCACTATATATTTTTGAGCCATAGAGTTAAAGTTCAAGGAAGCTGTGTTGATTGACAGATAATATTTAATTGTTTTAATTGTTACACCATGTGGGTTAATGGGAGTGACCTAGTCTATTGATGCAGTGTGCTATATAATTCCGAAATTTTTTATAAACAAGTAATATATTTGTTCTAATCAACACGCCACTGAATTATTTTGCCACAATACTAATGAAATTAACCAAGGCAATGCCACAAGTTGGACAACCCAAATGATTATACAAGGTGTAGCATTGGACCAAGTATGAGTTTAACTATTTAACATACTAGAGATAAACTGAATGAAATTATCATTGAATATAACCATTGCCAAATTCCAAATTCTGCCCCCCGAAGTGAAAGATCAAGATCAGCAAGAAAAGACAATTGGATGAGTACACCCAAAGTGAGCACATTATATGTATTTGATATTTCATTAATCAATTAAATCTTGAATATTTGTCAAAATTCTGTCCCCCGAAGAACAGAAATATATTTGTACCTTCCACAAGATGGGTACGTCCAAAGTGTATTTGATATTTTATTAATCAAATAAGTCTTGAATATACTACTTGCCACATCATTGACATAACACCCTTTATTGTTCAGCACCCTGTAGAATGCTTATTGTCCAACACGTTGCATTTGTCAAGTATATGCAAGTGGAAAAAATATAAAAACCAGTTCAAAGTAGAAAAAGGCACTTTCAAATGATATTCAGACATAATGAAAGAATTTTGTTGACACTGCCTACATTTTTTAACAGGATACAATCTGGGGGAAACAGTGCTATTTTTAGCCTCGTGGACATTAAAAATTCTTTCTTTCTTTCTTTCTTTCTTTGATGTCAAATGGAATGGATTCATAAGCCTTGTTACATTGAAACTGCACAATAAACTCAAGCACAATTTGAAACTCCAAATTGAAACTTCTTCATTAAATGTGTCAAAAATATCTGTCCCGGAAGGGCAGGAAGATATTTTCACCTTGTACGATAAAGACATTTGAACGAGTAGATTTACAGTGATCACATTATATGTTTTTGAGATTTTCATATGAAGACATAATGAAAGAATTTTGTTGACACTGCCTACATTTTTTAACAGGATACAACAATCTGGGGGAAACAGTGCTATTATATTTCATGTCAAATGGAATGGAGTCATAAGCCTTGTTACATTGAAACTGTACAATAAACTCAAGTATGATTTGAAACTCCAAAAACTTCTTCATTTAAATCTGTCAAAAATATCTGTCCCGTAAGGGCAGGAAGATATTTTCACCTTGTACAATAAAGACATTTGGACGAGTACACTACATCGACAGCGAACACATTATATGTATTTGAGATTTTATTGGTCAAATAAAATCATGAATATACTATTCAACATATTACTGAGATCATCCTTTTATTGAACAAACCCATTCAATTAACAGAATGGCGTTCATGTAAGCAAATCCCGTGGAACCACCTTGTGGAAAGTTCACTGTCCAACACGTTGCCTGTGCAAGTGGGAGAAATATAAAACTAGGAAAAAAACACCTTAAAATGTTTTGAAGACACGGTGAAAAAATTTTGTTGAGAAAATGCAGGGCAGTGCCTATATTTTATAACAGAATATAACCCAGGAGAAACAATGCCATTTTATAACCGAGTATTGTCGGATACATTCTTTCTTTCTTCTAGCTCAATTGATGTCAGATCACGTAGAACAAACCGTTCCTTTTCCTGCACAGATAATACATGCACTTAGAAACTATAGGTGACTCGGAAAATTCCCCAAAATATTACAAATTTCATGTTTCGAAGGCAATAAAACAAATATCTATACAGCATTTCCAAAAGGAAACAAGGGAATGACTAGATTTACCTTCCGACCATCATTTCTTTGCATGTTCTCCTTTAATAGAGCTTTGAGCTTGCGTAAGCTCAAAGCATCTAGGTCACGAGGATTCTCCTTCCCAATCTGTAACGTGCCTCCAGCAGACTCTAAAGGAGCAATTTGAAATCCATCATCAAAGATGGTGTTCTGTCCATCTTTTCTACTCTGATCAGTCAAATCAGACAGCATCACTCTCTGCTGTCTTGTATCTTTAATTAGTGTATTTGGAGCCTTCTCCACTTGGTCAGGCTTTACCAAAGCCAACGGTGAATCATTTGCAGCCAATTTCTTAGAAGCTCCATCCAATGACGTGCTATTAATATTTTCACACAAAGTGTCCACATAACAAGCATCTTGGGGGTCATGGAAGCTAGTATCTTCCATTACAATAGGCATCTTACCCTTGTAACTAGCCTCCACAGCAAACTCAGAATCTTTAATATCAGTTTGTTCAAAACCTGGCAAATACTTCTCTACTGGTAAAGCACATGTATCCTCCTCCACACCAAACTTTCTCCCCACATTCCCAATTTCAAATGATTCCATGGTAGCCATCATATCTGATTCCAGAAGGTCAATACTGTCTGCAGTTGGTGGTACCTGTTTCTCAGAAATTTGATTCTGCAAGTTTGTCTCTTCCTTTGCACAGAGCAATGGAACACAATTGCTTCTGTTCGATGAATTTTCATTCAAATCATCTAGTTTCTGATCTTTACTCTTGTCAATAGTTTTTCTATCGTTATCTGAAGTTCCACACTTTTGAATTGCTATAACAGAATTTTCTTCATTGAAGTGAACCAGAACTTCAGCAAAACAGGATGTTTTTGAGCATACTTCAGGATGAACACCAGAATCTTGAATTCTCTGATGAGATATACAGACTTGGGCTTGGCATGCTTCTTTTTGTCTACCATCCAACTTAAAACTAATGTTTCTAATCTCAACTTCTCCAACAACTTGTGCAGATGACCCTGTGACCCTTTCCACAGGGTCAGATTCAGAGGCATTATCACATGAGGAAGTTTGAGAAGGATGCTTACCTTCCATTGTATCATTACAGACCTCTTGATAGCCAGTAGATTCTTCTGTTGCAGAGTCCTTCGTTTCCTCAGGCAGACTTGTTAGGGTTTGCAATTTTCCTTCCTCTCTACAAACTCCACCATTCTCAGCTTTGTTTGAAGCCTCAAGGTCTTTGCTTTCAGCATTTGCAAAACCAGTGACCTGCAAAATGTTTGATACCACCCTAAAATAATGGTCATCCTGATTTTCTACTTCACTGTTGTCTAAGTCACTCAATATTTCTTCCATCACATCGTGACAGTCTTCACCACTCTCAATCTTTGCCTTAAGGACTTGGCCTTCAACAATTGCAAAACCAGTAACTTGCCTGTCCTGTAATTGAGAAATATCTGACACCACCTTAAAAGAAAGGTCAGAGTCATGGGCATCCAGAATTTCTTCCTCAGTGTTTTCTAAGTCACTTAATATTTCTTCCACCTGACCCTGACAGTATTCAGCACTCTGAATTTTTTCCGAAGCCTTGAGCACTTGGCTTTCAGCATTTGCAAAACCAGTGACTTGCCTGTTCTGTACTTGAGAAATATCTGACACCACCTTAAAAGAAAGGTCAGAGTGTTGGACATCCAGATTTTCTTCTTCAGTGTTTTCTAAGTCACTTAATATTTCTTCCTCCGGATCCTGACAGTCTTCAGCACTCTGAATTTTTTCTGAAGCCTCGAGCAATTGGCCTTCAACATTTGCAAAACCAGTAACTTGACTGTCCTGAACTTGAGAGACCACCTTAAAAGAAAGTTCAGAGTCCTGAACATCCATATTTTCTTCAGTGTTTTCCAAGTCACTTAATATTTCTTCCTCTAAATCCTGACGGTCTTCAGCACTCTGAATTGTTTCAGAAACCTCGAGCACTTGGCCTTCAGAATTTGCAAAACCAGTAACTTCCCCGTATTGCACTTGAGAAATGTTTGATACGACCTCAAAGGAAAAGTCACAGTCCTGGGCATCCTGATTCTCCTCTTCAGTGCACTCTAAATCACTTACCTCATCAATTAGAAAAGAACTAGTTTGTAGGTTAGTGCACTCTAAATCACTTACCTCATCAATTAGAAAAGAACTAGTTTGTAGGTTAGCTTCTGTCGTATTCCAGTTGGTATTCTCAACTAAATTAGTTGGGATTAGTTGCAGTTCAGTTTGCTTCCCTGCAATCTTGAGGTCACTTGAATAAACTGCTTCTGGATCCAAGCATTCTTCAGCAGATATATTTAGAGTCAGTCCTGCAACATTCCCAGGCTCAGCATTGACAACGTTCTCCTGAACTTCAAAAGGGTTCTGAATGGCTTCTAGAGAGGAACGATCAGACTCAGAATGCATTATGTCACCCTTCCCTTCAACTGGGCTGGGTGCTTCTGCAGATCTTGAGGATAGATCTCTGCGACACTGAATTTCTTTGGTTTCCTCAACCTTTACGGAATCAACAATATCAGAGAAAATGGCATCTCCTTCACCGTTCAACTGAACATGCATAGTTACTGACCTAATTGCGTTATGGCCCTCCTCAGCAACAGTCACACCATCGCTTATCATTTTCTCGCCAACTTCACCATCTTCGATGCCAATAAGTTCCCCAACCCGAGCTTCCAAAGAGCTTAAGGAATCTGCAACTATACTAGCAGTTGAGTACTTCAGCGTTCCTAATTGATCTACAGAGGGTAAACTATTCAATTTTCCTTCAGCTGGCCTACTTGGAGGTATCATTCCAGCGCTTGCAATACCTTGCTCCATGCTAACTTCTCCACTGCAAACATTTGGTTCCTTCACAATCCTTGAACCATAGGAGGATTCACTGATTGTAGCTGACTGATGATCTTTAGAACTCTTACTGGTATTAGATATTTCTTCTATGCTTTCATTTTCTATATTCTGTGTTTGAGGAATACCAGAAGATACATGTTTCTGGTCGAAAATTTGGCACATATTTAGCTCCGGCTGAACAGTGATCTCACACTTCATCTCCTTAGATTCAGTCTTATCTATGGACTTTACATCTTCACGTGCTTTATTTTCAATAACTTCATCCTCTTTGGCTTTAATGTTAAGTTCAATCTCTTCTGTATATATATGTTCATCCTTCCCCAGATTTTTCCTGACGGCTTTCCTTGTAATTTCCCCATAACTCTCCCTTTCTTGCTTTACATCTGAACCTTCTGAGTCAGAATTTGATTCCTCTTGAGTTTCTGAACCAGTCACTTGATGTACATTTCGGACTGGGTTTCTCCCTCTACGGGTGAGCATTCGCTTAACCTTGCTTGCAGATTCTTGCAAGGCATCTTTATTAAGGATACCTGTGGAATCTTTCTGATTACTCCTCAATGCCCTTCGAGTCCTAACAGAGCTTTTAACGTCATTATTACATGAGTATTCTGGCTTGGCAACATCCTCTTTACGAGGGCTTTTCCTGATAGAAACTTTGATAACCTTCTCTGCTTGATCACCTTCTTCCCCATTGTCAGTGAAATGTTCTGACATAGGAGACAGTTTCACTTTTCTAGCCTTGCTCATAGTTGCAGGTGTTTTCTTTATACATTCTGCATTTCCAATCTTCTTCACAGATGAAGATCTGTTCTGCGAAGGATGAGTGTCCACAACTTTAGATGCCCGTGCCCTTGTTGACCTCCTGCAGATGGGAGTGATTTCCTTTCTGCTTGCGTTATTTTCTCCTTGTGTGCTGCTATCTTCAATAGCTTCTTTAACTTCAACTTTATCATCTTTCCTTCCGGAAGACCTTCCCTTTGTCCTGTTCTTGGGGGCTTCTTCCACTAACTTGCATTTTATTTCATCATTTTTCTCTTTTTGTTCATCTGACCGTAGTGTGTCCTCTAATCGTTCAAGATCCTCGTTTTCATCAGTTCTGAAGAAACTTTTTGTCATGGAGGTTCTGGCGTTCCTGCTGCCTCTGATAGGCCCGCTTCTTTCAAACTTAGCGGAGTTCAGTGCAGGAACTGCATCTGAAGATTCTTCAACTTCGGAAGAATGTAAACTACCATCCGTTTTCTTTATAGATTCTGCATTTCCAGTCTTCTTTATAGATGAAGATCTGTTCTGCGAAGGATGTGTGTCCACAACTTTAGATGCCTTTGCCCTTGTTGACCTCCTGCAGATGGAAGTCGTTTCCTTTTTGCATGCGTAGTTTACTCCTTCACTGCTGCTATCTTCTAGAGCTTCTTCAACATGAACTTTATCAACTTTCTTTCCGGAAGACCTTCCATTTGTCCTAGTCTCGGGGACTTCTTCAACTAACTTGCAATTTGTTTCATCAGTTTTTTCCTCTTTTTCATATGACCTTTCTCTGTCCTCTAATCGTTCAGGATCCTCGTTTGCATCGGTTCTGCAACAACTTTTTGCCATTCGGGTTCTGGCATTCCCGCTGCCTTTGACAGGTCCGCTTCTTTCCACCTTAGCGGAGATTAGTGCAGTAACTGCATCTGAAGATTCATCAGCTTCAGAAGAATGTAAACTACCATCCATATTCACAATATCCACCTTCCTCGACCGGGCTGTGGTCCTAGATCTCCTTTCTCGAGTTTTATTGGCACTCTTAGCACCTTTTCCTTTTGGTGCAACTGGTGTTTCTTCAATGTGAATCACAACAGGCTCCTCTGCACTTTCATCTTCTTTTGCAATGACCAGTCTCTTCGATTTCTTACATCTTCGGGGCGTATTGGAAACCTCAGTTAGTACAGAGTCATCACCCCTGTCTTGAGACACAGGTTCTTCCTCCTGGAACCCTTCATCAAAATTATTTATGCTGCCATCACCCTGTAATTCAAGATATCAGGGAGATATTATTACAGGACCTACTAAACTGGATTAGAGGTGATCCAAAACCTGATAGTTAATATTGAAGAATCCAATAGAGATATTATCAGTGGACACAATAGATGGGGTTAAAGCCTAAAGCTGATCCAATATCCAACATATATTTTTGAAAACCGAATATTTTATCAAAGCACTCAACAGATTGCGTTGGAGGTAGTGTGAAACCTAAGAACACGAGGTTAGAAGAAATTTGGGATTTTAATTCCTATAGCAAAATTTGCGGCATTTGAAAAACATTCAGGGGTTTGGGTTTAGGATTTACAAAATTTGCGGCATTTGAAAAAGATTTAGGGATTTGGGTTTAGGATTTACATTGAGCAGGGCTGTGAGTGCGTCTGCCATCGACACATTTGTTGAGTTTGCAGGAATCCCATGCTTCTTGCACAATGCCTGAAGTTGCTTTCTGGGGAGACTGTAATAATCCATCCTGCTCAGACAAAAGTATGTTATTCACTTCAATGTTAGTATTCCCCCGTTTCTAGCAGAACAAGGCGGATTTCCTTGATAAAAACCATCATCATTCGTTCGAATATTACACAAATTTAACAAATGGGCATTTACATAAATCAAGAGACGACTTGGATGAATCAAAAGGCTTACAACACAATTTGTACTTTTTCCGCAGTAAAGGCAGTGATCAAATTAAAATTGCTAAAGTCTCAGAACAATGAAATCTAAACAGTTCGAAATCCATACCTGCGATTTGAATGTATTGAATTGTTAGAACACAAAACACCTCAAAAAAACTAGCCACCAGCTGTTGTTCTTAACTGACTTGCAGTGAATTTCGAAATTTTGGGAGACAAAATGAATGGAACCACTTCGATAGAGAGACATACGGACAGGGGCTATACAGACAGGATATAAATAGGGAAGAACGCATGAGAAGATGACCGTTGGACTTGACTTGTATTTTACTCATGTCCGAATTCAAATTAGTCCGAATTCAAATTATAAGAATACATTAATGTTTTGGAAGATGGCCGTTGGACTTGACTTGTATTTTACTCATGTCCGAATTCAAATTATAAGAATATATTAATGTTTTGTCCCCAACGGCTATGCGCGGGTAGAGTCCGTGTCATCAAGAAAGAAAGAAATATTATAAAAAAGTTGGAAGAAAGCGTTCTCGTGCGGGAGGGTGGTTACATTAGGGTTTAGCCTTATCAAGTGCGTTTGATAGGATATTGTTACATTAGGGTTTAGCCTTATCAAGTGCGTTTGATAGGATATTGTTTAATGTAGTGTATTAGTCTAATATCAATATAGATTTACTTTTTAGTTGATGGGCAATTACGTAGTGTTTGTAGTCTCTCCGCTTATTCGAGTTTAAATCTTCAATGAGACATTTGGATAGTTGTGAGAGGGTAAATCTTCAACGAGACATTTGGATAGTTGTGAGAAGGTTGTAATGGTAAATATTTAAATCTTGAATGAGACATTTGGATAGTTGTGAGAAGGTAAATTTTCAATGAGACATTTGGATGATAGTTGTGAGAAGGGAGTGAGATCTTCAATGAGACATTTGGATGATAGTTGTGAGAAGGTTGTAACGGTAAATATTTGGATGATAGTTGTGAGAAGGTTGTAACGGTAAATATTTGGATAGTTGTGAGAAGGGAGTGAGATTGAGATCTTGTATGGGTCACTCTTTGAATGTTTCATTGTTTTCCAAGTCATAATTTTTAAGTTATAATTTTTATTAAATGCTAGTTTTTAAGTTATAATTTTTATTAAATGCTAGCTTAGGGTTGAGTCGGATTTGAACATAGGCCTCATCTAAGTAATTTTAGTGGAATATTGATTTTTTTTTTAAATCTGAGAAAATATAAATAATTATATAATATGTCAAGGAGTAATAGTGCAAATAGTTGGGAGGTAGGTTTCACAATTTACCACTCGGGTTTATAATGGTAATGAGTCATATTTAAATTTGGGCCTCACTCATAATATTTGTCAAGATTAATATTATATTATATACGTTAGGGGAAAATTAATTAATATTAATATTATATATGTTATGGGCAAAATGGTAAGGAGTCACATTTGACTTTGGGCTCACTCATAATATATTGGTTAATTATTGATTAATGTTATATATGTTAAGGGGTAATGGTTTGAATGGTTTGGAAGTAGAGTGTTAGGGGCAAAATAATTAATATTATATATGTTAGGGGCAAAATAGGGGCGAAATGGTAATGAGTCAGATTTGAATTTGGGCCTCACTCATAAGCAATCAAGGAAGGCAGGGCTCGACTCTTAAGGAGAGGAGCGCAAGCAGGCTCGACCAACGACCCACCCAATAAGCAATTAAGGAAGGCAGGGCTCGACTGTTAAGGAGAGGTGCTTAGGTGCGTAAGCAAGCACGACCAATGCCCCACCCAATAAGCAATCAAGGAACGCAGGGCTCGAATGTTAAGGAGAGGGTTATTTATCTTTCATTTGAGGCGTCATTTGTGCTACATCTTTAGCGATTGGTGGGAGTAGATATTTAAGGAACCATTTAAGAAGAATGGAATCCGAAAGTTTGATTGGACACAAACTGCTGTGCCTACCCCTGCCCCTAACTATTTTATATACCATAACATGATACAATTGAAGAGTTAGGAGGTAAATCACATTCAATAATAGGACTTATATACCATTACATGATACAATTGAAGAGTTAGGAGGTAAATCACATTCAATAATAGGACTTTAGGCCATACTGGACATCTATATAACTACTAATATTGTAATGATTATGTTACTTAGGTAAGGAGATAGAATTGACAAATTAGTATATTATGACTTGTCCCTTTACAAATTTTTGATTGATCAATTATTGATTAATATTATTATTGTTTAATATTATATATGTTAAGGGGTAATGGTTTGAATGGTTAGGAAGTAGGTTTCACACTCGCGCACGTGGGCTTCTTCTATGAGATATGGCCCATCATAGACATTCCTTGGAATGGAACACCCTCAATTGTGTCTCTAGATGTCTTGACCCTTGCTAAATCGTGTCTCTATGTCTTGACCCTTGCTAAATCATAAGTTACATCTCTAGATGTCTTCACCCTTGCTAAATCATAAGTTACATCTCTAGATGTCTTCACCCTTGCTAAATCATAAGTTTCTTGCTAGGTGTTCTAGGTGTTGGTTTCTAGGTTGTTGGCACTAGCTTAGGTTTATAGTTGGCTAATTAGCAATTTCCTAGATTAAAAAAAAACATGGATTTTTTTTAAGTAAGCAATTTCCTTTTTTAGTTTCTTGCTAGGTGTTCTAGGTGTTGGTTTCTAGGTTGTTGGCACTAGCTTAGGTTTATA
Source organism: Pinus albicaulis (assembly GCA_034641835.2). Classification (NCBI taxonomy): domain Eukaryota; kingdom Viridiplantae; phylum Streptophyta; class Pinopsida; order Pinales; family Pinaceae; genus Pinus; species Pinus albicaulis. Next base: position 1,971,142,412 of record CM076578.1, read on the forward strand.
GTTGGCTAATTAGCAATTTCCTAGATTAAAAAAAAACATGGATTTTTTTAAGTAAGCAATTTCCTTTTTTAGTTTCTTGCTAGGTGTTCTAGGTGTTGGTTTCTAGGTTGTTGGCACTAGCTTAGGTTTATAGTTGGCTAGGATTTTTTTAAGTAAGCAATTTCCTTTTTTAGTTTCTTGCTAGGTGTTCTAGGTGTTGGTTTCTAGGTTGTTGGCACTAGCTTAGGTTTATAGTTGGCTAATTAGCAATTTCCTAGATTAAAAAAAGACATGGATTTTTTTAAGTAAGCAATTTCCTTTTTTTTTTTAATAAATAAACTTTAATTTTCATTAAAGTTGTTGCTACAATGTTTTTTAAAGCTTTGAAAAGCAATAACACTTAGAGATATTATATTAAATACTCTTGTCATTGTTGCACTTACAGATATTATATTAAATAATCTTGTCATTAATGCACATATGAATGGATCGAAGCCCACATTATGTGCTTCAGTTTTTTTATATCATAAGGTTATAACTTTGACTCGTAGGAGTTTTTTAACCTCCCCACCTAAGTTTAAAACTTCTAGGGACATGACATGTTGAAGAAGGTGGCTTGATTGAAAGGGTAAGTGACAGGGTAAGTGACATGTTGGGCTGGAAGTGGCTTACTTGAAAGGGCAAGTGTGACATGTTGGGTTGAAGTGGCTTACTTGAAAGGGGAAGTGACATGTTGGGTTGAAGTGGCTTAGTTGAATGGGTAAGTTCTTATGTTAAATCATGAGATTCTGATATATGTGACTTGTGTGACTTGTGGGTTGTTTTTATTTGAGATTCTGATATATGTGACTGGTGGGTTGTTTCATATATTTTAATATAAAGATTCTGATATATCTGAGATTTTGGTGACTTGTGGGTTGTTTCATATATTTTAATATAAAGATCCTGATATATCTGAGATTTTGGTGACTTATGGGTTGTTCCATATATTTTAATATAGTGATAATATAGAGATTTTAATATATTAATATATGTGATTTGTGGGTTGTTCCATATATATTTTAATATAGTGGCAACTAGTTGCAATGACATATTTTAATATAGAGATTCTGATATATGTGACTTGTGAGTTGTTCCATATATATTTTGGCAACTAATAGTGGCAACTAGTGTCAATGACTTTGAAATGTTCAATATAGTGTAACGGTGTCAATGACTTTGACAACTAATATAGTGACAACTTTACAACTAATATAGTATGCAAATTAAAAGCAATGACTTCTGGATAACTAATATAGTGACAACTAATAGTGGCAACTAGTGTCAATGACTTTGACAACTAATAGAGTGAACTAGTTGCGATGACTTGTGCACTTGTTGAATGGCGAAAATGTTATCCTCTCCATTCGCTTCCAAATCTTGTTAGTGATATGTTTGGCCCAAAGTGTTTTCACTAAAAGGTAGGCACCCCATTCATATTTATAGGGACATCTTAGCATTAGCTTGAGTCAAAAAGCTATTGTATATCTCTTAGGGCTATAATGGTGATAGCTAAGTCATTATCTCGAGTTACCGATCCCCCTAGTGCCCCATTCAAAATCACAAGATTTTTCACGCATCTCAAACCAAGTTTGTGTCACCACTAATTTGATAAGTAAGTGTAGTTTGTGGGAATCACAAATCTATCATAACGGTTATAATGTGAGTTAGTGGGGTTTCATATCGATCCCCCTATTGCCCCATTCAAAATCACACTATCACACTAATTTGGTAAGTAAGTGTAGTATGTGGGAATCACAAATCTATCATAACGGTTATAATGCGAGTTAGTGGGGTTTGATATCGATTCCCCTAGTGCCCCATTCAAAATCACAAGATTTCTCATAGGGAATCTCAATCCAAGTTTATGTCACCACTAATTAGAAATCTCAAACCAAGTTTGTGTCACCACTAATTTGATAAGTGTAGTATATGGGAAATTTATCATAAGGGTTATAATGCCAGTTAGTGGGGTTTGATCTTGGATGGGGTTTGATCTTGGACCTCTTCTTAGTAACTCTCGAGGAATTTCTAATTCCTTTAGCTGAGGAAAATATAAGATTGATTTTAGCCCAAAGTGACTTATTAGTAACTCTCGAGGAATTTCTAATACCTTTAGCCGGGGAAAATATAAGATTTTTTCATAGCCCCTTATATGGGCTTGTTGGCCCATGTTTGAGTCATGGCTAACTTGATAGTTATGGTTGTAGGTTAACTAGTAGTGGTAGTGTTTCTAAGGTGACCCTCGGCCAATTACTTCCTTCTTCGAGATTTAAAAAAATAAAGATAGTTTCATTTTAGCTTAAATTTGCACCATTTGAAATCACAAGATTTTAGTTTCATTTTAGCTAGTGAGGTTGTAAGTTTTCACATTTATCCATAGTGGTAGCTAGTGAGGTTGTAAGTTTTCACATTTATCCATAGTGGTAGCTGCCATTATCCTATGGGTTATAGGTAGTTAGTGAGGTTGTGACTTGCAAGTTCTCACATTTATCCTATGGGTTATAGTGGTAGCGAGTGAGGTTGTGACTTGCAAGTTTTTACATTTACCTGATGGGTTATAATGGTAGCTAGTGAGGTTTGATCTCACACTTCTTTTTATGGGATGTCTTAGTATAGGTTTGAGGTACAATCCTTTTTAAGGAATAGGTTTGAGAACAATATAGGTTTGAGGTACAATCCTTTTTAAGGAATAGGTTTGAGGTACTTTTTAAGAAATGTCTTAACATAAGTTTGAGTTATGATTAACTCAATAGTTGTGACTAACCTCGCACTTCTTTTTAAGGCAATGTCTTAGCATAGGGTTGAGTTATGATTAACTCAATAGTTGTGACTAACCTCACACTTCTTTACTCAATAGTTGTGACTAACCTCACACTTCTTTTTAAGGCAATGTCTTAGCATAGGTTTGAGTTATGGCTCACACTTCTTTACTCAATAGTTGTGACTAACCTCACACTTCTTTTTAAGGCAATGTCTTAGCATAGGTTTGAGTTATGGTTGCCTCAATAGTTGTGACTTAATTGCAAGTTTTCACGTTTATCTTATTGGTTATATTGGTAGCGAGTGAGGAAATATAGAAATATAAAAAAAATTAATTTAATTTTAAACAAAAATATAGAAATATAAAAATAAAAAAAAATAAGAATATAGAAATATAAAAAAATAAAAATTAATTTTAAACAGAAATATAGAAATATAAAAAATATATAAATTAAGGAAATATAGAAATAAAAAAAAATATATAAATTAATTTTAAATAAAAATATAGAAATATAAAAAAATATAAATTAATTTTAAAAAAATATAAATTAATTTTAAACAAGGAGTGATTACGAACTCTTCTATTTATAATTAATAAAAACATAAATTCATTTTAACATAAAAATATCTAATTTCCAAACATATAACATGTCTATATATATGTATCATTCTATATATACATGTTATACATCTCTATATAGGTATCATTATCTAGTTACAATAACACCTTGTCTTTTAAATACATATCCAACATATTACACACCCCATAAGAATTCTATATAAGAATTATATATACATGTATCATTCTATATATACATGTTATGCATTTATATACATGTATCATTCTGTATATACATGTTATACATCTCTATATACCTATCATTATATGTGTATCATTCTCTAGTTACAATAAAACCTTGTCTTTGAAATACATATCCAACATATTACACACCTCAAGGTTACACAACCCATAACAATAAATTAATATATATATATATATATATCATTCTTTCTCTCTATATATATTTTATCCCATTCTCTATATACATGTATCATTTTATAGATACATGTTATACATCTCTACATATGTGTATTATTATATATATACATGTTTTTATATCCCATATTTTATTATATATACATGTTATACATCTCTATATATGTATCATTATATATATACATGTTATATATCATTCTCTAGTTACAATAACACTTTATCTTTTAAATACATATCTAACATATTACACACCCCATAATTCTATATACATGTATCATTCTATATATATACATGTTATACATCTCTATATATGTGTATTATTCTCTATATACATGTATCATTCTATATGATACATGTTATACATGTCTATATATGCGTATCATTCTCTAGTTACAATAACACCTTGTCTTTTAAATACATATCCAACATATTACACCTAATTATTAGGTAACCCATAATAACAATTTACCTCATTATTACACACCCCATAATAACAATTTACCTTATTATTACACACCCCATAACGATTGCAATAACAATTTAGCTTTTTTTTATATACATATTTCACTATCATAATTAACTTCTTTTTATATACCTATTTCACTATAATAATAACAATTTACCTCATTATTATACACCCCATAACAATTCCAATAACAATATTTTTTACATATTTCATTAACTATTTTTTATAATAACAATTTTTTTTTACATATTTCATTAACTTTTTTTTTATATACATATTTCACTATAATAATAACAATTTATCTCATTATTACTATTACACACCCATAACAATTGCAATAACAGTTTTTTTTACATATTTCATTAACTATTTTTTATATACATATTTAACTATAACAATTTACCTCATTATTACTATTACACACCCATAACAATTGCAATAACAGTTTTTTTTACATATTTCATTAACTATTTTTTATATACATATTTCACTATAGGATATACACATCTCATTTTGTAATTAGACACCCCATACACATCTCATTTTTTTATTACACACCTCCCATATTTCATTATAGGATATACACATTACACGCCTCATTTCTTTTTGTTACAATAACTAACTTGTTTCTGCCAACCCATATTAACGTGTATTGCCATGAAATAAATCTTATAAAAAAAATTAACCTTTAAATGCAATGGCACTAACATAAATCAATATTAACCTTCTACCTTTTATGAGTGAAAAGAGGTATACAAAAAATCAAACCTTCGATGTTTCCTTGGTGAACTCCCTTTATTGAGTCATTTGATATCTTTATTGGGTTATTATTATCTAGTGAGGATAACTAATCGCACTAACATAAATCAATATTAACCTTGTACCTTTTATGAGTGAAAAGAGGTATCCAAAAAATCAAACCTTCGATGTTTCATGGGTGAACTCCCTTTATTGAGTCATTTGATATCTTTATTAGGTTATTATTATCTAGTGAGGGTAACTAAATTTCTTTTAACAATCTCTTTTTGAATGTTTAAATCATTCAAGGGAATGGAAAATATTGGGCTTTTCAATATCATTTATTGGATTGGGTTTTTCAATTTCATTTATTGGGTCTATTTCATTTATTGGTTTTACTTTTTGGAGTATTTATTTGAATTTTAAAAGTGAGTTTTTGATAATGACATTTTTTTTTTTTTAAAGAAACAATGTAAACTATTAAATTGGAGTTATAAACTCAAAACGAGAATTTTAGCAAATAAAATCCAAAAATACATGAAAAACAATACGAAAACAAAAAGTGTTCACGCAAGAATGCATATATATATATATATATATATATATATATATATATATATATATATATTCAACATTTTTTAAAACTGACAGTAAAATTCAATAAAAGCTAATTTTTTTTGTGCAAAAAACACTTTGAAAGCGAGAAGGGTTGATGTTAGGAAAGCACTTTTTTTATACATTTTCAACAATTAAAAAAAAAACAGTAAAAGCCATTTTTTTTTGGCAAAAGAACACACTGAAAAGAAAAGTGTTGATGCTCGAATAACATCTTTGTTTTGAGGTAAAATTTCAACATTTTTTAGCAATAACATTAAGGATAAAATATCATAACTCCGATAAGCCTTAAAATTCAATTGATGTTCATGCATGACATTAAAGATAAAATATCATATCTTTGAAAAACCTTAAAATTCCAACAATTTTCATTCATGGTTTTAAAAATAAAATACTTATAATTGTTTTCAACCATAGCATTAAAGATGAAGTATCATGACACATAAAAACCTTAAAATTTTGACAAATTTTTAACCATGGAATTAAAACCAAAGATCATGAATACAAAAAAACCTTAAATTTTCAACATATTTCAACCATGGTATTATAAAAAAATTATATAGCTAAAAATACTTTAAAAATGAACACCTCAATGAAATAGTCATTATATCAATAGTGATTTACTATTTATTTTTTAAATGCTAAAAGTAAAGTCATTTTAAAATCTTAGTCTAAAACAACTTGACACATTGCAACAAAAATTTAAAAATAAACCATCAAATTAATGCAGGCAAACTCGACCCATTATAATAAAAACTAAAAAATCAACCATAAAATTGACACACATTTTGGGGACATACTTGATACATTATAACAAAAATTTTAACATTTTTGGGGACAGACTTGATCCATTATAACAAAAATTTTAAAATCAATTATCAAATTGACACATAATGGGGTTGGGTTGCTAGTCGAGGATTGCAAAAAAAAAAAAAAAAAAACAAAACAATAAAGAAATAAAAATGAAAAATACAAAACAAAAATAAAACATTCAAAAATTCAAAATATTAAAAAAATACATAATTTAAGGAAAAATTTACAAATTTTAAAAATTAACACCAAAAATAAAAAACAGAATAAATTTTTTTTTTTTTAATTTTTTTAAACATTAAAAAAAAAATTAAAATTTTTAAAATTTAATATATATATATATATATGATGATTAATGTCCAATAAGACCAATGCGACTTATCAGACTCCAAGAAAAGAAAAAGAAAAAGAATCTAAGTGTGATTCTTCAAAATCGTCTTTCTAATCAAAGAGAAAGGAAAGAAGCACTCCAAGATCACTATATATGGGTTGGCTTAATAATTCAAGAAGATTGAAAGTGTGGAAAATGTTAGGGAATTGAGAACGGATGTGAATAAGAGTCGGACAGTCTAAAAGGAAGTTATTTTCATCTTCCACCTACTTAGTATCGCAAAGCCTATCGTTCCAGGGAGTCTTGGGAATAGACCACCACCTAGTCTCACTTTGAAGCTCATGAGAATTAGTTCTTATCTTAGCGATGTTCATTTTTTTCTTAGTGTTGGTGAACATAGAGAGATAATTTTGGTTAGTAAGGGTGGGGTTGATCACCTCCTTGTAGTATCTTAACTTCCTTTTACCCTCCAGCTCCTTATCCTCCCACAACTTGTCCTTAAACTTGGACTTAATTGATCCAAGAGGATCGTACAGGTCCAAGTACAAGTGGCTTAAGTACAAAGGCTCAAAAATCAAAGTTTCAGAAATGTGGCAAACTCGGTGTCAAGTTGAAGATCTCGTTTTTCTGATTCTAACGGCATAGACGACACTCAATTCTGAGTTCGTATGGAGAAGTTAGAAGCAATCAAAGTTTTGGGTTGATTTGATGAGGTGGCAACCTTAAGGAGGCAACATTTTGGCCAAATTCTGGCTGGAATCCGAGAAAAAATGTGGGATACTTATTTTGTCTCCTTCGATCAAAATCGAGAATTTTTAAAACGACTCATTATTGTTATGAAAAACAAAAAAAATATAAAAATAGGGGCGGGCCATGACCCTCGCCCCTATTCGTACCATGTAACAATATTATATTATAAAAAGGTGGGGTCGGCAGCCATGACCATGCCGTCCCAATCCATTGCAACAGATATGGTTAAAATGGGAGGGGCGCGAGCTGTCAACCCCGCCGCCCATACCCACTACACTCTATTCAAAGGCAGAGAGCCGGTGGGCGAGCCACCCGATGCGGGTCTGACCCCCCACCTAAACCATTAATGCATTACATCAAAACGATATATCACCATTTTGGAGGGGGCAGGGTTTGACCACCCGACCCCCTCCCTTCAAACCAAGATCTTAACCGTTGGGCCAAGTGGCTCCCTTGGGGAGTCCGCCTAGCCAACATTATTTAAACTTTTATTTCAAAAGTGCACCCAGGCAGACCAGGAGAGACACATTTACCGAGGCAGAGTGTAACCTTGAGAGCTTTGTAGGAGGGGGGATGATCTATGAACTGAGCTCATTTCTAGAGGGCCCAGATTTGTCCAGCGTCAGAATTAGGTAAATTTTATATGGATTTTGCACCTCTTGGTGACAGGAATCCAATGGTGTTGTCCATTTCTTCATCAAATGTCTCCAATTTTCGGCCACTTTCAGCTATGGAGGTATAAGGGTGTAATTTTGCATTGGTGCTTGTACTTTCATTTTATTTTCCACTTAATGAAAGAGGGCCTCCCCACTGATTGAGCAAGGCCCGGAGATGTAGTCCCTCCTAGACGAACTCCGTTATCAAGTTCTTGTCTTCTTTGCATGATTTTATGTGCTTCTCTCTTCTTATGTTCATGTCTTTCATGTTTCATTGTTAAGATGCAATTTTACATGTAATTCTTTATTCCATCTCAAAGCTAAAGATTTTGGATTAGTAATAGTATCTTTGAAACTATATTTGCTTCCTAAACTAATATCATCCTTAATTCCCCAATGGTTGAGGCCTGATTGGGCATCCTTATGTCACCCGCACTTGAGGCAAAGGTGGGGGTTTTGGCTAAAGTTAGAAGCAATTTTTGGGAGCCTCTTAGAGTCCATGTTGTAAAGCTTCTTCCTATACATCAAATATCTAAACATAGTCATACTTTCAATGGGGTACAAACCAAATTCGATCAAGAGGATAGGATATGAAGTATTTCCCTTGATATTTAGGTTGTAGGTTATGAATTGATTTTGAATCATCTCAATCTTCCTCCACGACTCTTTGGATATATTGCAACACCAAACTTCACATTTGTATAAGACAATAGGGGTGACAAGAGTCTCAAAGAGGAACTTATTTTTACTCCAAATGTAAAGATCGATCAAATTACAATTGTTTTCAAGCTCATAATAATATTTCGAGCCTCCAATAATCATCTTCTCGATGCTATAATTCCAGTTGAGTTGATGAGGAAAGTCAATACCCAAATATTTATAAGAATAAACTTGCTTTAAGTACTAGTTATTATAAACGAAACTACCATGGGTGATACTTTTGGATTTAATGATCATGACTTTAGTCTTGATGGTATTAATTGTCAGACCCATCTTGGAGCAATAGACATGAAAATTCTTAAGCTTCTTGTTTAGGTCATAATGTCTTTTTGAAAGAAGAATGATATCATCGGCATAAAAGAGAAGATTAATGATTACACCAGCAAGCCCAGTGCCCTTGCATCCCGCAGTTTCCAGACATTCTTCTAGCTTATCGATGTATATGCAAAAGAGGGTAAGGGATATGGGACACCCTTGCTTAACTCGAATATTTCATTTAATGTCTTTAGACCACCCTTCGTTCGTCTTAAGCTCGGCAGTGACAGTCTCGTATAGGCGAATCACAACAATCCTCAGCTCACGAGGAACCATGATCGCTTCAAGTCTCTCCCAAAGCTTATCTCGAGGAACAGTGTCGAAAGTTTTTCTAAAGTCCACAAAACAACATAAGAGACTGGCTTTACTATTGCGACATTCCTCTGCAATGATTCTAAGAGTGACAAGATGGTCGATAGTCGAGTGATGTCGTCTAAAACCAGCTTTCCCTTTAGCTCTTTTTCCCTGGATTTCAAGCGAAAGGCTAAGCTTCTTTTCTAAAATGAGCCCATAAAGCTTGGATAGGATGTGGCTATTCATAATGGTCCTATAATTAGAAGGAACACTTTTGTCCCCATTTTTAAAGATGGGCACAATAAGGCTTTGCGTCCAAAGCTGAGGGAATTCATGCTTTACAACAAAATTGAGAAGCTTGTGGAGATGAAGAATGAGGATATATCTTCTCATTTTAAGGATCTCAGCTTGGTATTCTTCAATATCTTTAGCTTTCCCATTAGTGAGCTTATTAATTCCAAACTCAACGTCTTCCAAAGAGAATACATCCTCCTTAATAGGTGTGTTTAAGGTGGTGCCCATAGTGTCTAGAGAGTCATACAATTTATTAAGATAGTTGTCCCAATTTTCTAAGGGGATAGAATGATTCTCTTTGGTTTTACGAACAATCACATTCCGTCAAATTTTTCTGGGCGCGACTTTAGAAAGGTGGATAAGATTATCTTTTCTTTTATTAATATAAGACCTCTTCTTCCTCTTGATGAGATCTTTGTATATATTGATATTCCAAAGCTTAATGATTTCATTAGGAGCGTCTTTGATCACTTTCCTGGAAATTTTACAATCCTTGTCATACCATGGATTGAAATTTCTATTTTTATACTCAAACGAAGTCTCATTAGATAACTTTCTAATGGTCTTGGAAAGGACAATAGTGAAATAGTAATAGATTTGATCAATGTTGTTATATAAGTCATGGAGCCTAAATCCCTTTCTAAATCCCTTAATAAGAGATCGACTTTACTTCTATCGAAGCGAATGTGTCTTTTTCTTTCATTGGTATCCTACATATGGGTGGTGTGCATAACAAGATTGAGGGATAAAGACAGAGGTCTGTGGTCAGAGTTAGGCTTGAATCCGTTAAGTAGCTCAAAGTTTGTAATGTGGTTGAGGACGAGGGTGTCAAAAATCGCATAATCCACGACCCTACTACCCCGCCCATGGAAACAGGCCATATGACCGGAGAGGGACCACTTGTTAATACCATTACAAATGATTAGGTCTTGGGAAATACAAAGCTTGAGGAGCTCGGTGTCGAATAATTTCTCGATTATGTCTCCATATTTTCTCTTGAATTTATTAGCTAAATTACTATCTTCATCAAACCACAAGGGGTCAAGGTTAGAGTTGTTACTTAACATAATGGCTTGGTCAGTAGCAGTTCTAACATTAAAATCTCCAAGAAAAAGGATATTACCTTCATTCCTTAGGTTGAAGATGTGTTTTTCTAAGGTATTGAAAGAAAAATTCTTATCCAAGTTGTTTTTCTTATAGGATGTAGAGTTGATAGGAGTGAAATAGCAGATTGAAAGAAAGATATTATTGGTGGTAGAATCATAGATTTCGATCCAAATGTATTGATTGAAGGGGTGGATTTTATGAAGTCGAATGTGAGAGGAAACAATGTTCCTTATATAGCCGGCTATACCACCAAAACCCCAGCTCCAAGATGATTTCTTATTCCAAATTGACCAAAGAGTGAAATCATCAAGGTGAGGGACCCTAGATTCATCATACTCCCAAGTTTCAACTAAAAGAATGAGGTCAATATCACTCGGGATCCAACTTAACATAGGACCTTTACACCATGGAAAACCACGACAGTTCCAAAATAGGATCCAGAGTTATGCAAGTCCTATTTATCACTCGTGCTTGAGACTTTATCTTTAATAATAACTTTCCTATTCCTAATGATTTCCCATTTCCCTGCCTTTCTTGTCTCCTTGACCTTTTGGACTTCTTTCCTAAGTTCAGCTTGGTCTTCTAGAATGAGATCTTCATTTATAAAGATTCATGTTCCTTTTAGGCTTGGGGATTTCCTGAGTATATCTAACTTATGTTCATTGCAATTGACCTTGAAACAAATTAGTCTATGTTTATGCTCAAGTATTTTTCCTACCCTTATTGCTTCTGTGAGATAAGTTGTTTCAATTTGAGATTTTGTTTTTAATTGTGCTTTAACTATTTCTAATGTGTTTTCATTGTTTTTTTCTTCTATACCCACAATTATAAGGTTTAAGGCTCTTTCGTGGCGCTCATGGTTGAGTACCATTAATTTATTAATTTCCTCTTTTATGGTTTTAATATCTAAGTTATTTTATGTGTTATTTAGGGCCGAGTTATTAAAAGAAAGTGTGTGTGTGTGTGTGTGTGTATATATATATATATATATATATATATATGAATTATTAATAAAATTTAAATTAAAAAAATAAAATAAAAAATAAATACACAGGCCTCGCCCCTTGGGCCTGAGGAGTCGCAGGAGGGGCTACATGTAGTGCCTCTGCCCTGGCCCATGGCCACTTTGCCCCTGTTCGCCTTGACCAACGGCCACTAGGGCCTCGCAACCCTACAACTCCGCCCGTCCTAGTCAGTGATCACTCGAGCCCCCTAGGCGGGCCTAGTTTTTATTTTATTTTAATTATTTAAAAAAATGTTTTTTCTTAATTTATTCTTCTTCTTCTTTTTTTAAATTTTAATTTAATTTTAATTTTAATGTTTATTTTTCAATTTATTTTTTTTTTCTTTAAAAAATGTTTTAATGTTTTTTTTTTTTTAATTTAATTGTATTTTATTACATCAAAGAATCTTCCGGAGAATCACATTATAATTTTAAGATCCGACGCATTTCAAACAACTCAGTGTAGTTCATCATCACGAGAATAATGATTGTGTTGATAAAAAATCTTTTATACATACTTGGACCCAGAAGCATGAAAGGTGTTTATTTGATCCCCTGTTCTTGTGAGATTCTCTACATTGGAGAAATGGGTCACTCTATAAAAAGGAGGATTCAGGAGCACGTTGCGGATTTAAGACATGGTAGGACTCGGTCCTCAGCTCTTGTCGAGGATGTAGGAAAGACTAAACACCACATTTGTTTAGAGGATTCCAAGGTCTTGGTGAGGGTTGAGCATTTCCATCATCGTAAATTTAGGGAAGCTGTCAAAATCGAGAAAAGATCTAATACGCTAAATAAGTATGACAGGTGGAATATTAGTAGCTGCTGGATTCCGTCTCTCTCCTCTTAGTTCTTTTTTTTGAGAATTTTGTTTTTTTGTTTTTTATGTTCTTTTTTTCTTCACTTGTGGTTCATGAATCCAATGTGCCCGCACACATATGTACCCGCTACGTCCATGGAAAAATCTCGACAGACCCTCCCAAGGGGATCTTAATATGGGCCTTACACGCGAGGCCTAACCCCAAGGGCGTCAAGGAGATTTGATCATGTGACCTCACAACTGGAAAAGTACTTAGCAACGGGGACTTGACCACTTGAGCTAACTCTTGGGGCTTGTTGTTTTTTTATGTTAGTTTAATAGTATTTTAGATTTATTTTTACTATTTTCATTTATCCTTATGATATTTTTATTAATTTAATTAAACTTTGTTTTTCTTTTAATTTTGTTTGTTATTTTTGGTAAAAATCTCTTATGTTTGTTATTTTTATTGTTTAAATAATTATTATATTATCCATGTTAACTATTATTTTATTATATTTAGGTGTTGTTATCACCAAATTGAGGTTGATGGGCTGCTTCAACAATCAATTCAGAGTAACTGTTTCAAACCATTTTTGGTTGGAACTTAGCATTTCCAACCTGATAGGGCTCTCTCAAGAATTTGTATGATATTCAATAGACAATGCTTGGAACAAAGATGACTAACTCTTGAGTGTGTTTTGAATGGTTTTTATGCAGGTGAAGGATGTGAATTTATACCTATCATTGGGCATGGAGTTAGAGTTAAATTCTATTACATGGAAAACAACTTTCATGGAAGCTGAGGCATGTGTACTCTCATCAAAAAATAACATGAACAATAAACATATGCATACAGGAAATTGGAGCATGTTTAACCGTGAATTCCAAGTGATTACACATAAATTAAACTGAATAAACATCAAATATATATATAAGTCAAACACATATGAGAGCACATGATGAATCTCAAGTTTGAGAGAAGCTTTCTGCAATTGTATATTACTGACTGAAAAATATTACAAAAGTAGCATGTAGCATGACATCAATCAACCCTCTCTAATCCTCCCATCTGCCTATTTATAGAATTAGGCAGCTTTGCATGTAAGGCTTCCATCTAGGCTAGACCTTTGAATACTCTCAAAGAAACCTTATCCAAATAGGAAACAAATTACAAGGAGGGAATCTAGTGATATTTCTGTTTACAAGAATTCAAAACCTAATAGGACTCTAACACTATTTATTTCACTAACAACCTTTAAATGATCCATACATGATGACACTTGTCAAACAAGACAATTTTTCTTGAGGTGGAAATGCCCATGAGCAAATAATAAACAACCATACTAAAAACTGGGGTTTGCTCCTTGGATTTTGGAGATGTGTTGTTATAATTGATTATGTGTCCAAAATTGATGAGTTGGCAGCCCAATCACCTTCCATGATGAGTGTTATCACTAACCAAAGTCTCCACTGATACACTTTAACCAGTCTAGATGATTGATGTGATTCAAAAATGCATTTAATGCTTGAATAACTTTGAAATTCTCCCTCGCTGCAAAAACAGAGGACTTTAGGCATGTCCGTAGTGAAAGTCTGTAGCACTCTTCATTTGGAAACTTTTGCAATTTTTTTGATTTCTATGCTCATTTTAGGGTGTCCACTTAGAAGTAAAAGCATTTAAATACATGCTTTTACTTACTCCCTTTATGAACAAAATTGGTATTTATTTAAAAAAGTAATCTTTAGCGAGTTCGTAGCGAAAACTCGGCTTTAACCCTAGAATACGCTACGAACTTGCCTGATAGACTGCAGATTTCGAAATTTTCACTTTCCACCTCCCAAAAACTGTCCATGGTTGTGTGAGATGATGAGATGAACCATGATAAGGCAAAATTGGTTCAAAATACATCTTAGCCTCCTTAAGAAGCAGTAGTTTCACCTTCAACGGGTTCATCTACCAATATCATTTTCAAACCTTTCTTCTTTAGCTTTGTCTGCACCATTCCCATATGAATTTCCAGCTCTTTAACCTGATTTAGAAGCTTTCTCCTCTCTGCCTGCAACCACCTATTCCTCCTCATGGTGTGATTCATCATTTTATGCAAAGGTAATGTTCTTTTCAACATTTTCTTGGACCTTTCAGCCACCTCATCACAAAAACTGATTTGTTTGCTGACCTCTTTCTTAAAATATGACAGTTATTTTTTTTCTTGTTTGAAATCTTCCAGCTCCAGCTTGGTCTCAAAGTCTTCATTTCTTTTATCTTTAAGTTGATTTTTAAGCAAATATACTTAAGATTTCTCTATAATTTTCTCTTTACCTTTCTGTGACTTTGTGATTTCTGCTTCTGTGGGGGATAATTCAATGATATCTTCCATCATGGGTTGCTTGTTATTTTTTGCTTCATTATGCTTCTTATCAGATTTATCACCTTTGGAGAGATGTGACCTAGTAAAAGGCTTTCTAGTCTTGAAGACATAACCATAGTCTTCACTGGAGAAATCAAGATGTTTTTCAATAAGGCCTTTCTTCTTCATCATGGTTTCCTTTATCTGCCCAAATTTAACCACAAGGGTATCTTCAATGTCAATAGCCTGCAAAACGTCTTCATGTTTACCCTTTCTTTCTGTCCGACTCCTGGTAATTCTCCTATAAGTCCTTGTGCCGGATTTTTTCTTGCTGCTTGTAAATGTTGGCTGAGGTGTCACTGTTGTTTCCTACAAATGTTCAACTTCCATCACCATGGGTTCTTCTACAGGGTGTATTTCTTCTTTAGGTTCAACTTTAGCTTCAACTATGGGCCCTTTATCCTTTTTGGGAGTACTTGTCTTGGGCTTGGGTGTTTTATTTGGAGTAATCACATCCACATCATAACCACTTAGAAAAAAAAATGTAGCCTAGTCTCTGTTCAACTTTTGCAATTCCTCCATAACCAACAACTTAATTAAACCATGATGGAATACATATGTCTCACTACTCACAGGTCTTGCTCGAACTTTATCATACATATTACTTAAGCTACTAGAAAGGAAGAATGGAAGAACTAAGAGTTGTTTACCTGTAAAGTGGAGTAAAAGTCTTGAATGATACTGGTATATCATGTGAAATATTCCCTCACATGTAAAATACTTATGGATTACCAGCAATAGATTTGAATAATTCTCCATAAGACAACTCCTAGGTATACCTGATGTCATATCCACCTCTATATTCTCTTGCTTCAAGAACTCATCACAATTCTGCAGTTCAAACTTGGTGGCCTCTGAACCATTCTTCCCCTGACCTGGGAATCTCTGTTGCTTGAGAAATAGTTTAAGGGGAAACTGTAAAACTCAGTATGCCCACCTTTGAAGCAGTGCCAACAAAATTCACAGCAAAGTCTTTGGAGACTTAAGCATGGTACCCTTGTAGCTTTTGACAGAATTTCATGCAACCAACGTTGGTGAAGGCCTTTACAAAACTGGGATCCTCCATGACTAATTTAAGGTCCATAGGTTCATACCTAGTCATTGATCCTCCCTTGTTGGTATTTTTGTGTGCAGTTGTCTCCACCAAAACATTGCTACTCTGTTTAAACTCTTGACACCTGCAAAAGATATTATGCGACAACAAGTTGCTTGTGGACAGAACTTGAAATTCTCCTATGACAAAAGCTGTATCCAAAAACTAAACAGGGAAATGGTGGCAATTGATCAAGCAACTCACAAGGATGACAAGGTAAGTGATTTAGTTCGAATGCATGAAGGTTAAATCAAGAAAGGAAAAAGTGAGGACAAAACATAATGATGTGATGGTAATGATCACCAAGCATGACATACACTAAATAATGATTCATAACAGGTAAGAATGTGATGGTAAATTTGACCCCCAACCATTGAAAAACTGACAACTCATCGATCCCTTAACTAGGGCAGAAAAACAAGAGTTCGTGGTGAATTCTGTTATAAAGATGGCAGATTCACTACAAAACTGTTAGGTGAGTCCATAACGAAAAAAACATGTTTTGCAGAGAAATCGCTGTGGACTCAGAAAAAAGGTGACAAATGTCAAAAATGAGCTATTTAACCTGATGTATGCATATTTTTGAAATTTTCCTATGACAAGCCCTTAGTTACATGACACAAAAACACTTTGAACCCTTTAAGACTATAGACCATTTATGAAATTTTATCAATTTTCATGAATTTATTTGACCAACACACTTGAGCTAACTCAAAATGACATCTTTAAGCAACCTATTTGTTATTGATGATAACAGGAGTTATTTTCTTAACATTCATATATATTTATTATTCTATTTGAACCTTGTTTTTATTTTAATTTTGTTTGTTATTTTTGGTAATAATTTTATAGTTCGCTTATATTCATTAGTTTGTCTATTTTTGGTTTTTATTGTTTTTACTTGGATTCTGTTTAAATAATTATTATATTATCTAGGTTTATTCCTATTTTTTATTATATATAGTTATTATTTTCTTAACGTTCATTTTTATATTATCTAAGTTTATTATAAATATTTTTTACTATCCTAACGTTCATTTTTTTGTTCTGATTGACCGTTATGCATCTCAGCAGAATATATAGAATTTTTTTGATCATCACAATCATTATTCTCCTGATGATGAACCACACTAAGTAGTTCGAAACGCGTCGCCTCTTAAAATTATAATGTGATTTCTCCGGAAGTCTTTGATGTAATAGATATGGATCGCAAAAGTCTACTCTTTTAATTGTGTTTTTTTTAAGGATTTTGTTTTGTTTTTTCTTTTCTTTTTAATTATTTTTTTGTATGTTTTATTTTTTTTTAACAATTTTTTTTGTTATTTTTACTTGAAATTTTAAATTTTTTCAAATGGCATCATCTTTAGATATAAATTACAGAAAATTTTCATAAAATTTATTATTTTTCCATTTTTTTTAAAATCAAATTTTTCATAAAAATATTTTATTTAACATGTCGTTTTTTGCAAAAGTGTCTTGAAATGCATATTTTTTTAATTATATCTGTATGCAAAATGTGTATTTTTGTCTAGTGTTTAAATTGTTACTTTTTAGTGGCAATTTTTTTTTTTTTTTTTTTTTTGTATAGAAGTATTAATTAACGATATATAAATATATAAAAATTCCTTATTCAATTTTTTTTATTTTTTTTATTTTTATTTTTTTTTTTTTTTTTTTTTTTTTTTTTTTTTCTGAATTTGTCTACTCCTATTATTGATACAAAAAATTACAGAGAGGTCCCAGCCTCAAAAGATCTTGCCTAGAGTTGCAGCATTCTTACAATTATAAAACTAAAGGCTAACCAGAAAAACTTCAGAAGCTAGAACTGCTACCCTATTCCAAACCATACAAACAGTAAAATGCCGCCCACGCAGGGGAAACCAGCTATTAGACATAGTAGCAAAGGTCTGAGTTTGTAAAATGATGAAACAAAAATGCAGAGAATTGAGCCCAAACGAGCGACTGTAAAACAAAAACTTGAGATTGTAGACTTGTTCAGGAATCATGAAAGTTGGTTGGCGGTTCTTCGATGATGCGGCAGCCATACTCATAGGGGTCTTCATCCTCCACCTGATGTTCAACTTTGCCAATGGAGCCACCACGCTTGGGATCGCTTGGGCCAATAGGGTGGCTTGTGTCTTGAATTGCACTGCAACAGGGCTCCTTACGCTTCAGGCTGTCAAAGGGAGGAGTAATATGTATGGCGTCGATGGTCTTCTCCATAGGCACACCTGGAATCGGGACAGCCACACCCGAGGAGTCTTCATGAAATTGAATGGTGACCGTGGCTATGATGGTGGATTGACTGAGAGCACAGGGAATGCGGAGTTGGGCAGTGTTAGACTGAACAGGGGAGGAGAGCGGTGTAACCGAGATGTGGGGGGAGCCCCTCGAAAATGTGGACTGCCCAGACCCATGACCACGACCACTCCTGGTGGCTGGATAACGGCCAGAGAGATACTCCGAAGATTGGGAGGTCGAGCCAGAGGTGGAAGATGAAGGCTGACGGGTAACATGCCCACGACTGGTGCCTATCTTGCACCTTAGACGTTGACGCAATCTAGGCATGGTGCAGCGAGCAGGCAGGGCATTGCAAGAGTCGGTAGGGCGATGGCGGGGAACACAACTCATAGAGGAACACAAGGGAGCACAATCAGGCGGAGCCGAGACACTATCGGTGAGCGAATTGGACCAGAGTTTGTAGAAAGGGCTATGAGTAAAATGAATTCCTGGCATCAGCTCGATACAACACGCTAGAGCACAATGCTTCCCAGTGCCAGTCTGAGAGCAAGGCTCTGCGGCAGCAATGGAGCAGCTCGAGCTCAGAGGAGGAGCTGAAATGAAACTGGTATGAGGTGCCATGATAGAAATGCAGGCAGACTGTCGTGGGAGAATGAGCTGCATTAAGGCAGCATTGAAGGATATGGCAGGGTGATAAATGCTTGGCATCACGCGAGTCTGGGTGGCGGTGGTAAATGTCCACATGCCAACCCACCATGCCAGCCCACGCGCCAACGTACAGAGCAGTTTAATCAACCGCATCCGGGGCCTTATTCAAAATATTAATGTTATTATTATTATTATTATTTTTAACTTTGCAAAAAAAATTATAAATTCATTATAATTTTTTATTTTTTTTTAAAAATAATATGGAAAATCATTTTAAAAACAAACATTTTAGGACGAAAAACAAGAAGAGAAATAGGACAACTTGAAAAACGGTTAAATAATCAACATTAAAAAAAAAAAATTGCATACTTAGGACATAAGAAAATTTAAAGTGTTAGAAATATACCTTAAAAAACAAATGTTGATGTTTTTTAAAATCCGCATGAAAATCACCAACATTTTAAAAAAATTATGCACACTTAATACATTAAAAAATTTAGAGTGTAAAAAATAAGCCCTCTAAAAAAATAGGTTGATACTGCATCAACACTTTTCAAAATAAGCATCAAAATCACGAACATTTTAAAAAAAGTGTTCATGCTTGATACATAAGAAAATTTAAAGTGTCGAAAATGTCTTAAAAAAATGTTGATCTTTTTCAAAATCTACATGAAAATCACTATGTTTTAAAAAAAATGTTCATACTTGATACATAAGAAAATTTGAAGTGTAAAAAATAAGCCCTCTAAAAAAATGGGTTGATGTCGCATCAACACTTTTCAAAATCAACATGAAAGTACTAAAATTAAAAAAAAATGTTCTTATTTAGTACATAAGAAATTTAAAAGTGTCAAAAATATGCTCCAAAAAAAAGTTGTATTTTGAAGCAACACTTTTTAAAATCGGATGTTTTTTTGCTACCTTAAAAAAACGGGTACTCAGTACAGTTCTCATTTGATAGTTTAGATTGTTAAGAAGTTTGTGGTTAAGGAATGAGGGTATTGAAATAGAAGAGAAAAGTGTAGAGGACATTGTTATAATTGAGATTGAAAGTAGTTTGTGGCCAACGAATAAGGGAATTGAAATAGAAAATAAGAATGTAGAGGATACTATTATGATTGATATTAGAAGCAATATAATTGTATCAAAAGGAAATGGTGTCTAGAGTTTTAGAAAAAAACTAGGAAGAATGAACATTATTGGAACTTAATATAGAAATGTGGTGGATGAGGACATTGTGAATAAAGATGAGATTTGCAAAAGTGACTCCGAGGGTTTTAAATGTTTGAGGAGAATAAAAAATATGGGAGAAATTGATGCACAAATAGTGAGTTAGGTGAAGAAGCCTTGGGACTAGGACAAAGGGGGAGGCCTTTTAAAGAAAAGAAGTAAAGAAATTCAAAGTTGAAGAAGCTAAAGAAAAGAAGTAAATAAAGTCAAAGTTGAAGAAGCTAAAGGAGAGAGTGACATTTAAGGATAAATTGATATAAGAAAAATGGAAATGGCTCCAATGTGTGGGAGGTGGGACTAGGACGGGGGTGGGGGGGGGGGGGGGGGTGATTTAAAAAAGAAGTAAGGAAGTGTTTAAGAATATAAAGAAGAGAGTGACATTTAAGGATAAAATGATACAAGAAAAATGAAAATGGCTCCAATTTGTAGTAGTTTGGATAGCAAGATCTTTCCCAGGAGTGCAATAGAGGTTGAAAATCTCACTAGAATTCACAATGGTGTACTAAGCATGGTGGTGATTTAATGTATGATGCATTGGGTCCACAATATTTGTTATTATTAAATAAATCCCACTAGGTAGTTAGCATTTGGTTATGTTTACTCTTCTTTAACTATCTATAAATAAGGCTGAATTCTTTATTAATAAAGTTTTGGAGTATATTGTATTTCCTTTTAGCTCGTTGGAAGGTTTCCTCCTTGATGAGGCAAGTGAATAAGAGTTGATATTTCCATTAAATGATCATTGCATGGTTTTTCCCTATCTTAAGGGTGTTTTGATATATAAAGTAAGTGTTTTTTCTATATTTTTTCGATATTTTGTTTATGATTCAATTTTAAGGGTTGAGGATCGTAACATCAACAAGGACAAAGGCAATGAAAGTAATGGAAGATTATTTTTCATACATCAAATCTTCTTTATAAAGAATGACAATGTAGAGTTTATTGATAAAATACAAAACCTATAATTGTGATCACGGCTAAAACATTGAAATTAATTCCTATGGTAAAAGATTTAGCTATTATCGAAAGAAAAAAAATTATTAAGAAAAAGAGATTGTGAATGTTCCTCACAAGAAAAAAAAAAAGTAATAAAAACAAAATTCTCATTAAATAATGATGTTACAATAAAAGGACATTAAGGAATAGTTTAAAAAATTCCATAAAAATCCTAAATAAAGATGATGTCTTACAATGATGTAGATGTAGTAGTTAAAAGGTTCTATATAAATTTTAAAGAAAATGAGAAAAATGATGCCTTACAATGATGTTATGAAATCTTAAATGAACTTAACATTAACAAATTTTTTATTTCCAACCATTTGTTTTCCTTAATTGCAAGAATACATCATAACTTCCATAAATAGACTACATGCTCATTATCATCTTTCCTATATAAATGGAATGATTATTATTAACTTGTGCTTTACCTTTTTCATCGTCTTCCCTATATTTTATTTGACTCCTGCCTAAACTTCATGGATATGTTTTTCAAATAATTTAAAATATTTGATAATATGTTTATAAATTGGAAACTCAACTAAATCCACAACTCTCTTGTTTATTCTTTCGCAAATGACTCTGCCTAAACTTAATGGATATGTTTTTCAAATGATATAAAATATTTGATAATATGTTATAAATTGGAAACTCAACTAAATCCACAATAGTGTTTTTTATTCTTTGGAAAATGACTCTGAAGGATGACTAAAGATTATTTTCATGCACATTTTATTCACAGCACTCCTTTTTTCCTTTCATAGATGACTCTGAAGGATGATTTTCATGTAAATCTT
This sequence comes from Pinus albicaulis, assembly GCA_034641835.2. NCBI lineage: Eukaryota > Viridiplantae > Streptophyta > Pinopsida > Pinales > Pinaceae > Pinus > Pinus albicaulis. Next base: position 1,971,164,504 of record CM076578.1, read on the forward strand.
TTTTTCCACAGGAAAAATCTTAATTTTATTAAAATAAACAAAATTACATGTTGCATTAGCAGATAATAGGCTAAACAACCAGTTGAGACTGGTGTTCATAAAAACATGCAGGAGACCAATAATATAAAATAGGGAGAAAAACTATGTTTTTCTCCCTTTCTTTTTTTCCACCTTCTGCCATGCACCTTGTGATGACATGGGGGAGACAAGGGCGAGCTGATTTTCAACTGTAGCTGCTCCGACATCCTTGTTCGAGTCAGAGGTTTCTGATGAGTGATGACGTTTGTTCCCACTGCAGTCAGATACAACTGGTTCCTTTGTGGGCAGGTCCTGCAGTGTTTGTATTTCAAATGGATCCTGTGTGTCTTTTTCTTGTGCATCCGGGACTATTGTTCACTGTTTGTTCCCATCTGAAGTGGGTGCTTCCGCTTCTTCTTCTATCTCCTCTTCTGAGTCACATGGGGGAAATTGTCATCCTTTGGGTGCTTTTCTGGCCCTCTTCTTTCTTCGGTTATCTCTGTTTTCTTCAAGACATGTATTTTGTAGATGACCGATTTGTCTGAAAATTATACATCTAAAAGTTGTGTTTTCATAGTTTATATGTTGCAACCATTTTTGTTGTTTATGTACCAGCTGAATGCTTTATGGTAGTCCTTTGCTGAGGTCTACCTCAACACAGATACGTGCAAAGGTGAAGATTCTCTCCTCCAGTCGTTCTGTATCTGTTTTGATGTATCGTCCAATGACATTCCCAATGCCTTGAAGGACGTTGTCACTCCAGAAATGTAGGGGGAGATTATATAGCCTGACCCAAACCCGCATTCTGGAGACAACCATAGTGTTTGCATCAAAGTACGGGAACCATGGGGTGATATAAAGTCCGGTAGAACCCCAAAACCATGGATCCTCCTGGAGGATGTAGTCTCTGATTTCTGAATGATGGAATTTAACTATGAAGAAGCCTTTTGAACATAGATGTATTCCACACTCCACGGTACAATTCTTGAATATACATTGAAAGAGGTCCATTGGTTTGGGCCAGAAGCTATTTAATTGGAAAATAAGTGCTTGTGCCTGATATGTGTTTCGATGTTCATCAATCTCAGGTATATCTATTGCCAGTTCAAGAGTATGATTCAACTGATCTACTATGTAAGGCATCGAGGCATTGTCCTCTGGTTCTGTAGGGGTAGTTGGTTTTTTTTTCCCGTGCAGAAAGTTCTTGAAGTAGGGTCTTGTATTATGATCCTATTTAGAGGTACTGCCTCCCCCTGTTCCCCTAAAGCTTTTAGTTTTTCCTCGGTCCCCTGTTCCTCCTCCTCGCAACCGAAGATTGAGGATAATGGTGGCGCCATAATATATGGTGTAATCCTTTATGGATATGTGGTTTTGTAGTGCTCTAACTTCATGTATCAGTAGCTGTAATGGTATAGGGTATCCCTGAGCTTGTGTTATTTTCATTTTGATGGTAAACACCAGCTTTGTCTCATCTGTCCATAATACAAGATTTTCCCCAACAGGTGTTTTAATAAAAATTTGAAAATGGTTTGTGTTTACCTATTCTGTGGCATCTGTTGCCCTAATGTATTCTCCCACCAGAGTCGATGCTGAGTCAACCTGCGCAGGGAGATACCATTTCTGTCGAGGGAGGCCATGTGAGGATAGGCTGCATTCTGCGAAATACGGGGCATATAAAACAAACAGGGGCAGACAATTGCTGCACCGAAAGCAACCCCAATCCGTGTGTGGGAGGAAGCCCCACACCACAAAAAACAAGGTACCCAAGACCTTCAAATGATGTGGTGGATAGGGCAATGTGCGACCAGTGTATTTCTAGAGTAGCCATGCAGTTCCTCCCACTATCACCGAGAACCACTGTTGAGATCCAGGTGCCATCGATCGCCATAGACGAGAGCCACCATTCGTGGGGGCCCGATGGAAAAGTAGAGGTCGCAGTGCTTCCATACGTGGATGTGGGTGTGTCGGGTCAGCCCAGGAGCCGAATGGGTCGTAGTTGGTGTGTGTCGAAAGCCCTGGGAAACCAATGTAGCGAGGAGACCATGATGAAACATTCTGTGATGGTCATTTGTGTCTAGGGACGATGGGCGTTGTGTCGTGCTTTCGTTTCCAGATGGCAAGAAGCTCGAAAGGTTTCGCCGCATAGCTGCAGGTCACCCTTGTTCTGAGAACCCTAGCTTCGCTCATAATTTCGCTCTCCCTCCCTTCATGTAAATCTTATTCATAATAGAGTTATACATAAATTTAGCTTATAGCAAGGCCAAACCTCATTGTTTTAAGTGTTACTCCATTATAATCTATTAGGATTTTACTTAAAATATATATACTTTATTTCATTCATCATCTACAAATAAAAGAAGAAATTGTATTGTATTTTGTTGTCCAATTTTTAAAAAACTCAATTTTTTTTTTTTTTTTTTTGAAAATTTGATGTCTATTGATCTGAAATAGATCTGAAAGAGGATTGACTATTTCCATGATCTAAAAATGGAATGTACTTGAATAAAGGGTGCAAGGTATCCATTTTCAATAATTTTGAATGTGGAAAAAACTCCAAGGTTAACTATGAAGTAAACAGTCAGATGTCATTAAAATAATCATGCTTGAAGCTTGATGTCTTGTGGAATAAAACAAATAAGTTTGAGCAGTTGTTTAGGTGTTTATGTGTGAAGGCAAGTTACTTAAATTTTCTGTTTAACACATTATATCAGATTTTTTTTAACATGATATCTTCAGCAAATAATGACACAAAGATGATGAAGCAGTTCACCCCTCCTGGGCTACATCTACTAGACCAAGCCTCCCAAAATGGGCTTGTCCTCTTGTATTAAGAAAGCTGCAAATGCTAATACAAGTAAATAAGTGCCTCTAAAGGAAAATATGACTGTAAAAACAGAATCAGAAGATAGGAATAGCTAAGAATGCTCTTCCCCAAGCACTAAACAGTGAAATTGTACCTTAAACAATACTTTCTTCAAATGGCCCTTATGGCCCTTTAAACTTCTATGAAGAAATTCGAGGTGAAGATGACCTCAAATGGTTCTGAAACCTTTGCCAACAGACTCAGAATGTCGAAGACAACAGAAGTAGGCTTTTAAATCACCGAAAACAGATGAATACAGCCCCCAAACAGCTCAAGCACTGGAATGGCCCTAGTGGCCTTGAAAGCTTCCCCTGAAGAAATTCCAGGTGAAGAATGCATCAACAGGAAAAAAAAGCTGTAGAAATGGACTTAGAGCACATAATAAAGTCATAAATGACCTTTGTTTCACATTCAATGGCTGCACACATCCCAATGTAGCTCCCAAACTGATATGGCCCTAGTGGCTCCTGGAACTTCTCCAAAGCAAAAAAACCTGCAAACGACCTCTGTTGGCTATGTAACCTATGCCAATGGATTCATAATTCTGAAAAAATATGAAATCAGAAAAAAAATCACTCCATTTGGCTTCTCCTTGCCCAAGTTATGACCAAAACAGTATTTGCCCAATGTTAGGCAAAAATCCCACTAATTGTGAGCCAACTGCAGTAGACTGGAGTTAAATTTGGTAACGTGCATCAAATCTGGTGGCTCCGCTCCAAAAATGGCGGTAAGTTAACTGTAGCATCTAATGGTATCTGGATGTGGTCACATAGACCCCTAACCACCGGCGGAAAATGTTTGAATTAACGGTTTTAACAACCGTGACATAAAGGTTTAAACGAAACTTCTGCCACCAAAACATGTGAATACATTTAATAAACCACACTGTTATATATAACTACCATTGGAGTTATGGCCCTTGATTCTGGGCGTATGGTCACATATATAGAGGGGGCTGGCCCCAACAAAATTTACATTCAAATTTAAATAGAATGTCATGACTACACATGTTAAATAACATCGTGTAGGAGAGTTGGTCAAGCTATTTAGTTTGTGAGCACGAGGTCATGGGTTCGATTCACCAATGTTGCACAAATTTTAAATGACCATCATTTCACTGACCAGGGGACCACGTGGTGCCCTCCGGGCCTGCCACGTGGCAGCCCGTAATTGGTCAAAATTATGAAAAGTCAAATCTGTATCAAATGACAGATTGCCACTTGTTGCAATACAATTGGCCCAATTGGAATATTCTGAGGAATATTCCTTTTTAAAAATTTTAAAATTGGAAAGTCAAAGGCAGTCAAACTCAGTTTTTGAAGGATATTTTCAACTTCAAACCTTCATATCTTATGTGAAGTCGGATTTGAGTGTCGTTCGCGACGTTGGGATCGTATCATTGAGGCCTATCCGGTCGCTCAGGTTCCAATTGAATTTGAGCACTTTCATTTTTGGGCTTTTTCCCCAGCTCAAACTTGAGCTCCCGATCACACCTCCCAAATGAGAGGCTTTTGGTCCCCAAAAGCTTACTGAAATGATGAATTGAACTGTAGTACAACAAATGAGAGAATAAAAATCCTCTTCTCTTCAACCCTTCAAACACTTTTTCCTTACAAATCAAGTGACTTTGAACCACAAATGAAAATAAATCGACATTTCCCTTCCTGAATGCGCTTGTCCATAATTGTCTTTCTTTCTCTCACACAAAAATTTCTTGCGAGAAATTTATAGAATGAAATTGTACAATGCTGCCTTGATCGATGATCTAAGGTGGCTCAAAACAAACAAGATATTACAGCATATAGTACATGCATACATCCAAAATTTACATATGTACAAAAGGAGTACATCTTACTGTGTCAAGAAGTCCATCCACTTCTCACCAAGCCACTTCCATGGCGACTTTTGCTGTTGCAACTTTTCCTCATGTGAAACTGCCATTTCCACTTCAATAATGGAATATGAGGTTCCACCTTTTCCAAACTTCTTTTCATCTTGCTGCATGTGTGTGGGACGACGAGTTGGACGCAAAGTCCAACATTGAGAGACAACATGTCCCTTCTTTTGGCAAAAAGTGCAAATCTTATGCACCTTCTTTGAAGGTAGTCTTTGCTTCATCTGCTTCTTGTGTGCCTTCTTCCTCATCCATCATCTCGAAACATGATGGTTAAATTGACCACAATATGTACAAGAAATCCTCTTATGCTACTTTGCATGTTCATCCTTTTTGCCTCCATGAGGAGATGAACTAGTAGAGGCTCCAGTTTTCAATTGCTGAATAACATCATTGTTCTCATCTTGAAAACTGCCTAAAATAGCATGCTTGCCATAAGCTGCATGTCTACCATCTTCTTGCTGCAACAAAGGCTTAAAACAATGGCATTCATCTTTGAAACAAATTTGACATATTTGCTTCATGGAACTTGGAACAAAAATTATCTTTGCATTAGCCTCACATGCCTTCATGGCTTTGGAGTCTTCGCCATTAGATTGTACATAACCAAGACCAAGGTTCTTGGGGCGTTCCTCAATAGAAAGAGGCTCAAAAATGCCTTGTGCATGCTTCCCTAATCCTTTGCCTTCATGATAGCCCATTTTCAACATAAATTTGGACCCTATACCTCTTGTATGCCTTTCAAAATAACCAACACACTTTTCAATAGAGGAAACTGAAGACAAATCTGAATGATTTACCTCATGATTTACGTCCTGAAGAAGAGGTATTTTCTTGGACAAAGCTTCTTGAGCTTGCAGGAGTTGTTTCTCCATGTCATACAGTCTTTGGAGAATTATTTCCTTCTCTTCCTACATAGCCAACAATTGTGCATGAAGCTGAACACTTTCCCTTTGATCCTAAAGGAGAATCTGCACCATGTCCTTCACCTTAATGAAATCTTCTTTCATGTTATCACTGAAGAGTTTCGCAAAGGAGGAAACTTCACTTGCAGAAGAAATTGACATCATGTAAATGGTCAAATAACAAAAGGAACTTCAAACAAAGTTCTCAAAGCTTTCAATAATGACAAGCTATTGACCAAATGCCTTCAACTCTTGGAGAGGGTTAACACCAGCTATCCCAAAATGAGCTCAAGCAAACTCATGCACACAATAAAACAGTCAAGGTTGATTGCAAAAATGCTCAAAATATAAACTAAACCAGAGATTGACTGAAGTAGCATTTATCTACTACGCAATTGTATGACAAAAGCGGTTCGAAGGCTTCCTGGCTTGCTTTAGACTCTGTCTATAGTTTATATAACTTTTCCTAGAGCATATAAACAAAAAAAACCCGCTCTGATACCATCTGATTTGAAAATGGAATGTACTTGAATAAAGGGTGCAAGGTATCCATTTTCAAAAAATTTTAAATGTGCAAACAACTCCAAGGTTAACTATGAAGTAAACACTCAGATGTCATTAAAATACTCATGCTTGAAGCTTGATGTCTTGCGGAATAAAACAAATAAGTTTGAGCAATTTTTTAGGTGTTTATGTGTGAAGGAAAGTTACTTAAATTTGCTATTTAACACATTATATCATATTTTTTAACATGATATCTTCAACAAATAATGACACATAGATGATGAAGCAGTTCACCCCTCCTGGGCTACATCTGCTAGACCAAGCCTCCCAAAATGGGCTTGTCCTCTTGTATTAAGAAAGATGCAAAGGATAATACAAGTAAATAAGTGCTTCTAAAGGAAAATATGACTGTAAAAACAGGATCAGAAGATAGGAAACAACTAAGAATGCTCTTCCCCAAGCACTATATAGTGAAATTGTACCTTAAACAATACTTTCTTCAAATGGCCCTTATGGCCCTTTAAACTTCTATGAAGAAATTCGAGGTGAATATGACCTCCAATGGTTTTGAAACCTCTGCCAATGGACTCATAATGATGAAGACAATAGAAGTAGGCTTTTGAATCACCGAAAATAGATGAATACAACCCCCAAACAGCTCAAGCACTGGAATGGCCCTAGTGGCCTTGAAAGCTTCCTTGAAGAAATTCGAGGTGAAGAATGCCTCAACAGGAAAAAAGAACTGTATAAATGGACTCAAAGCACATAATACAGTCAGAAATGACCTTCGTTTCACATTCAATGGCTGCACACATCCCAATGCAGCTCCCAAACTGATATGGCCCTAGGGGCTCCTGGAACTTCCCTGAAGAAAAAAACCCTGCAAACGACCTCTATTGGCTATGAAACCTATGCCAATGGATTCATAGTTCTGAGAACATACAAAATCAAAAAATAATTCGCTCCTTTTGGGTTCTCCTAGCCCAAGTTATGACCAAAACTGTATTTGCCCAATGTTAGGCAAAAATCCCACTAATTGTGGGCCAACTGCAGTAGACTAGAGTTAAATTTGGTAACGTGCGCCAAATCTGGTGGCTCCGCTCCAAAAATGGCGGTAATTTAACTGTAGCATTTAATGGTATCTGGATGTGGTCACATAGACCCCTAACCACCGGCGGAAAATGTTTGAATTAACGATTTTAACAACTGTGACATAAAGGTTTAAACGAAACTTCCGCCACCAAAACATGTGAATACATTTAATAAACCACACTGTTATATATAACTGCCATCAGAGTTACGACCCTTGATTTTGGCCATATGGTCACATATATAGAGGGGGCTGGCCCCAACGAAATTTACACTCGACTTTAAATATAATGTCACGACCACACATGCTAAATAAGATCGTGTAGGAGAGTTTGTCAAGCCGCTTATTTTATGAGCACGAGGTCGTGGGTTTGATTCACCAAAGTTGCACAAATTTTAAATGACCACCAATACACCGACCAGGGGGCCACATGGCGCTCTCCGGGCCTGCCACGTGGCAGATCGTAATTGGTCAAAATTATGAAAAGTCAAACCTATATCAAATGATAGATTGCCACTTGTCGCAATACAATTGGCCCAATTGGAATATTCTGAGGAATATTCTAGGAATATTCCATTTTAAATTTTTTAAAATTGGAAAGTCAAAGGCGGTCAAACTCAGTTTTTGAAGGATATTATCAACTTCAAACCTTCATAACTTACTCATGTGAAGTCGGATTTGAGTGCCATTCGCGGCGTTGGGATCGTATCAATGAGGCCTATCCGGTCGCTTAGGTTCCAATTGAATTTGAGCACTTTCATTTTTTGGCTTTTTCCCCAGCTCAGATTTGAGCTCCTGATCATTGCCATAGTGAATTGATTGTTAACTCGATCACTTAGTGTGGAATACTGAAGGAAATAAATTGATTTTACGACTAAATCTAGAATTTAAGAAGCACAATTAAATATGAATTTGTAGCAAATAAAAGAGGTAGAAGACAACAAACACTGATTACGAAGTTTGTCCCTAGTGGACTATGTCTCTAGGTCCGTTTTCAAGATGGGTGTCCATTTTATTAAGGAATGATCCAAGGAAGTATTTACACATAAATTCACCAGACTGAACATGATCGCAGGAACCTTTGGTCTCTATCAACATAAATATCTTCCTCCTAGATTTCCAATGCCTGTCTCGTCACTGAATTCCGCCTCTGGGTGACCAAGATACACCTGAAATAAAAATTCCTCTTTCTTATAGAATTATGAATACAAGCCTTCAAAAAAACTCTTTTTTCATCATGGTACAAAGGTGAAGTTTAAATAGGTTCGAGCCAAGTTTCAAGTCAAACCTTTTGGCCTATACATGGTAATTGGTTTTACATTAGGTGCATGAATGATCTTGGTGCAATAGTATTATACCACCTTGCAAAAGGTTACATGGTGGTTGAATTAATCATAACACACATAACCATAAAAACCCTAAATAAACCATATAATAAAAATAGACCCTGATGGTCTAGCTAACGACGGAAAGCTCTGATGGTGCGGCTAATCCATATGACAGGTTTCTGCGGTCAACACTCTGACTGCCTCCTTGTAGGTTAGGTCTGGCGGTTCTGGTCTCAATGGCAGTCGACCCCATCCATGTGACAACACAAACCTCTGATGGTTGCGGTCTTCCGACGGTCAACTACAACTGCCTGTTAACATTCCAATCCATTCACATGCTACGCCTTCTTCCCGACGGTCTTCTCCCGCTGCGGTTTGTTTGATATGAAAGGTTTATTACATATGGTTTATAACCATAGTTTTAACATAGTTCAAACTTATAACATGGTTTATAAACCTATTAAAATAACTTTTTACCATAGCATTGTTACATGTAATTTGCGCTTAGGTCTCCACTTAACATATGTTTGTGCTAGGTATTAGCTTTAGGATGAGGAATTAGGTTTTTCACCATAGATTTATCACCATAGGTTTAACTTAGGATTAATACCATGAACCTTTAACACATAATTTCCACACCATGAAGTAACTTGCACCATGAACCACATTTTACTTGCACCATGACTGAAGAATCTCATCGGATCACTGAAGAAACTGAAGACAAAACTGGACTTCCCTGTCGATTTGAAATGATGCAAGATCCTCCTGGATCAATCCTCTCCACTTGAAAGATTTTGGACCAACAAAATTTTGGTTTAAGCAGATATTAGGTGAGGATACAACTCCCTCACTTTTCTGATCTCCATCCACCTCACCTTGCTAGGATTGATGCCCTTGAGTCCCGCTCGAATATATTCAACATCTCCACGCCTTGAAGTGCGAAACTTCTTGTCCAAGATGGTATCTTCCTGCAACTCATTCATATACTTAGGTGAAAAATCATCAACAGTAGGAATATGTGTATCTTCCTCTGGATCAATGATCATCGAAGGTTCATACAACTTTAGATTTTCTACATTTACAACTAAATAAATACGCATGTAAGGAGGAAAATCTAATCGGAATGCATTATTTCCAATATTTTCCACAATCTTGAAAGGGCCATACCTGATGGGTTTCAATTTCTTACCTTCACCTTTCAACCCGTCTTTACTGATAACAACCATACCTGATCACCAACCTGAAAATGATGATCTGCTCAATGCTTGTCATGGCGTATTTTACACTTGGCCTGACTCTTCTTTAACTGATCCTACACTGCTTCATGTATCTGTTGTATCCGTTGAATGAACTTAACTACTTTATTTGTGTCTTATTGTTCATCCATTTTATCTTCTTCACCAAACATGAAATCCATTGGTGACTTTGGTAGATACCTGAAACATGTTTCAAATGGAAATCACTTAGTCGAAGAATGTAAGGCTCGATTGTAGGCATGCTGCACATAAGGTAAATATTCATCCCACAACTTAGGATGTTTGCTGCAGTAACCTCTGAAAATATGTATCACTGTCATGTTTACCACTTATGTCTGTTTGTCGGTTTGTGGAGGAAAATTTGTGCTCTTCTTAATCTTTTTTTCCATGAGTCCCCACAAAGTGGACCAAAAATATCCTAAAAAGCGAGTGTCTCAGTCAGAAATGATGGAAGTAGGTAACCCAAAATGAACCCATACCTGTTGAAAGAACATCTGTGTAGTTTGTTCAACAATCACTTGATTTTTGCATGGAACAAGAATGTACATTTTTCTGAAATGATCAACCACGACATACATGTAATCATGCCCTCTCCTGGACATAGGAAGTCCTCCAAAAAATTCCATGGAAATGTTTTCCCATGGTCATGAAGGAACTGGAAGTGGCATATACAAACCAATCTTTCAATTGCTTGGTTTGATTATCGAACACATAACACATTCTTTAATGTACTTAACAACTGTTTCATACATGTGAGGCCATTAGAAATACCTTTGAATTTCTGCCATTGTCTTGCTTACATCAAAATGTCTTGAAATGCGAGAGGAGTGTGCTTTCCGAATAACATGCGCCCTTTCTGTTTGTGGCATGCACAACTTACCCAGATGATATAACAACCTACCATGAACATGAAAATTGACTTCTTCCACCTGAGTACCATGAGTTAGTGATTTATAAATATCTTTGAATTCATCATCTATACTATATTGTTCTAAATAACTTTCAAGTTTTAAATAACTATTCTGCAGCACTACTTAATCATTCAAAGATGGTCTAGACAACATATCAGATACTTTGTTTGTTACACCTTTCTTGTACCTAATTACTAAGTGAAATTTCTGAAGAAATATCATCCATGTGTAATGGAGATATTCTTGCAACTTAGTTTGAGACTGAAGGTATTGAAGCGGGTGATGATCTGTGTGAATCAATGTTTCCTTACCCATTAAGTAGTGCTTCCATTTCTTAACACTTTCAACAAAAGAAAACCTTTCTTTATCATATGTCGGATAATTTTCAATTGCCTTAGAAAAAGTTTCTGAATGAAAACAAATAGGTTTCCATTTTTGAAGTAAGACTGCTCCCATTGCATAACCACTAGCATCTATTTCAATTTCGAATGGATGTTGAAGATCTCATAAAGCTAATATTGATGTTGTCACAATTTTCTTCTTAAGTGTATCAATTTTTTTGTTGTTGTTTCCCTCCCCACTGATAGAAAACTTTAGAACCTGTTAAAGCATGTAACAATGATGCAATTAAAGAAAACTGAGAAATTAATTTTCTCCAATATTGAACTGCACCTAAGAAACTCCTTACTTCACTCACATTCTTTGGTCTTGGCCACTTAACAATCACATTGATTTTACTTGGATCTATTTTCAAATTACCACCTCCAACTATGTAACCAAGATAAATTAATGAAGTTTTACCAAACTCACATTTGGATAGTTTAAGGTACAATTTTTCCCTTTGCAACATTTCGAAGACCTGTTTAACATGCCTAACATGCTCTTCCATACCAGAACTGAAAATCAGGATATCATCTAAGTAGATTATGACAAATTTATCAATGTATGGACATAATACATCATTCATAACTCACATGAAAGTTGTTGGAGCAATACACAAACCAAAAGGTATCATGAACCATTCAAATAGCCTCTGCCTATTTTTAAATGCAATTTTCCAGATCTCATTTTCTGCAATGTGAATTTGATTATACCCACTACGCAAATCCAGCTTAGTGAAATAGACAACATTTTTCAACTAGTCAAGTAAATCATCTATCCCAGGAAGAGGATACCGTTCTTGATTGTGATTTTGTTTAAGGCCCTAAAGTTGACACACATTCTGCATGTCTCGTCTTTCTTAGGAACCAAAATTATTGGTGAACCACATGGAGATGAACTGGGTCGAATGAAGCCTTTTTCAACTAGCTCTTGGATTTGTTTTTTTATTTCTTCGTTCTCTATGACTGACATGCGATACATTTAAACATTAGGAAGAGGGGCATCAAAAAATAGTTGTATCTCATGTTGTATTTCCCGTTTAGGAGGCAGATGTTTTGGTTCTTTAAATAGACTTTGGAAATAATCTACTACTTTAACCAAATTATCTTTAAACCGAGATTCACAACCTGAAAAAGCATCATGTTGATCCTTATGTTGTTCTTTTACAACCATGAGTACATATATTTTACTTGAAATTATTAGCCTCTTCATCTGATTAACAGTAACTAAATCCAAATGTGTTTTGATTTTATGTGCCCTGACAATGTATTCGATCCCATATTTCTTAAGGTTATATTTATGCTCTTTCCTATGAAACACAACATCGCTATCATAGAGGTAAGGGCTTCCTAGCACTACTCCACATATGTCTAATGGAATCACATCTAAATCCACTTCATCAATGTAATTAGCTGTGATGGAAAATTTTAAATGACACTTCTTTGTGCTTAGAATTTATCCTTATGTGAAATAATTCAACTCTTTTATCCTCATTCAAATGATTCATGTTCGAAGAAGATGTAGAAGTACTAGAACTTGAACTAGTGTCAGAACTTTTACTTGTCAAAACCATTGCTATTATTTTCCTTTCATCGCCTGACTCAAAGCCCAAATCTTGTTGGATTGTTATATTAGCCTTCTTTTCACCTTTATTTTTCTGGAACTTCTTTGGTCTGAGTTTTGGGTGAAGTTTCCAACATTTGGATTCATCATGTCTGATCCTCTATTAGTGAGTACAAGTAGGTCTTTCACTTTCCTTCTGAGTTGTCGTTGTTTTATTTCCCTTCGAACTGCTCTTCCTCTTGTTGTCTTTGGAATCCTTGATTTCAAATTGTTTGGTTGCTTTCTGTGAAAACTTGAACGATTTTCCCCCTTATTCAATATGTATGGCTTGAACACACACTTCATCAAAGTCAGTGGGATTAAGCATCAATAACATATGTTGTAAATAAGAAAGTAAATTTCCAGAGTAATTTAATAAAGTTTCATGTGTATCCAATGAAATACCAAGCACCAAATATTTCTTTCTGAACTCCTGAGTAAACTCATGAACATTCTGCCCTTTACCTTGGCTCAAATGCTACCAATCAATAACAACTTGCCGCATGTATCCCAAAGGATAGAATTGTTTTCTCAGAGATTTTAAAAACTTAGACCATGAAGAGATGACTTTACCTTTCTGCTTTAAATCTACTTGAGTTTTACTTTCCCACTAGATTAAAGTTGTTCCCCTCATTCTAAGTGTAGCTAGGTGAATTTTTTTTCTTTCATCAGAAATGTTTTGAATTCTACAATACACTTCTAACTACTTAATCCAATTATCTAACTTTTCAGGATTCATTTCGCCATCATAAATAGGTATTTCAAATTTTACATCAAGTTTCAAAAGAGATGATTTCTGAGGTTTATTTTTTGTTTCAGAATCTGAACTGGAAGAAGAAGAAGAAGATGATGAAGAGGATGGAGGAGAAGGAGGTTTATCAACTTTTCCTTTTCCCTTTTCCTTATATGTTTATTTCGAAGAAGAATTTGCATCCCCCGCCTTCTTATCTTCGTAGAGTTCTCCCAACATCCACTATATGTTCAATTTTTTTTTTTGAATATGTTCATCACCCATGACCTTCACTGAAGGAGTTTCACCTTCATCATATCCTCCCATTGTTGATTGTTGAGCGATTTTCTGCTTTCCAACTTCTGGGTCTATCTCCTCGAGCTTTCCTTCTCCACGTCGTAACCTAGACCTGGTAATTCATTGGAAAAAATCCTAAAAAACACAACCTGCTCTGATACCAAAACATATGATCTGAAATAGATCTGAAAGAGTAATGAATATTTTCCAAAGTGAATTGATTATTAACTCAATCACTTAGTGTGGAAGATTGAAGGAAAGCAATTGATTTTACGACTTAATCCATAACTTAAGAAGCACAAACAAACATGAATTTTCAGCAAAGAAAAGAGATAGAAGACAAAAAAATTGATTACGGAGTTCATCCCTGGTGGAATACGTCTCCGGGTCCACTTTCAAGATGGGCGTCTATTTTATTAAAGAATGATCCAAGGAAGTGTTTACACTAAAATTCACCAGACTGAACATGCTTGCAGGCACCTTTGGTCTCTATCGACAGAAAATATCTCCCTCCTAGCTTTCCAACTCCTATCTCAGCACCGAATTCCTCCTCCAGACGACCAAGATATACCTGAAATAAAAATTTCCTCTCTCTTACAGAATTCTGAATGCAAGCCTTCAAAAACACTCTTTTTTCATCATGGTACAAAGGTGAAGTTTAAATAGGTTCGGGCGAAGGTTCAGGTTGAACCTCTTGGCTTATACATGGTAAGTGGTCTTACATTAGGTGCATGAATGATCTCGGTGCAATAGTATAAAACCACCTTGCAAAAGGTTACATGGTGGTTGAGTTAATCATAGTGCACATAACCATAAAAACCCAAAATAAACCATATAATAAAAATAGACCCTAACGGTTTGGCTAATGATGAAAAGCTCTGACTGTGCGGCTAATCCATGTGACAAGTTTCTGCGGTCAACACTCTGATTGCCACCTTGCAGGTTAGGTCCGACGGTTCCGGTCTCGCTGGCGGTCGACCCCATCCATGTGACAACACAAACCTCCGATGGTTGCAGTTTTCCGGCGGTCAACTGCAACTGCGTGTTAACATTGCAATTTGTCACATGCTACACCTTCTACCCGATGGTCTTCTCCCACTGCGGTTTGTTTGATATGAAAGGTTTATTACATATGGTTTATAACCATAGTTTTAACATAGTCTGAAACTTATTACATGGTTTACAAACCTATTAACATAGCTTTTTTCCATAGGATTCTTACATGTAATTTGCGCTTAGGTCTGCACTTAGCATATGTTTGTGCTAGGTATTAGCTTTAGGATCAGGACTTATATTTTTCACCATAGATTTAGCACCATATGTTTAAATTAGGATTAATACCATGAACCTTTAACACATCATTTCCATACCTTGAAGTAACTTGCACCATGGCTGAAGACTCTCATCAGATCACTGAAGAAACTGAAGATTGAACTGGAATTCCCTGTCGATTTGAACTGATGCAAGATCCTCTTGGATCATCTACCCAATTTGAAATTTCAACTTCATTTCTGTATCTGTATCTGTATATATATAT
Source organism: Pinus albicaulis (assembly GCA_034641835.2). Lineage (NCBI taxonomy): Eukaryota > Viridiplantae > Streptophyta > Pinopsida > Pinales > Pinaceae > Pinus > Pinus albicaulis. Next base: position 1,971,179,820 of record CM076578.1, read on the forward strand.
ATATATATATACAAATATACTTCAACACTAGATATTGGAAAATCCTAAGGGTGCGATCTAATCAAGTATATGGATCTAAAAATTAAATTTATTAAAAATGCAAATATATCAACATATTTCAGATTTGGAATTTAATCTAAGGCATTCCAAATCACTCAAAATTTAAGCTTATGTTTTTCCAATAATTAGTGTATCAAAACAACCATCAACAAAACTTGCTCATAAGACATGGACATCATATGTAAAAACCAAATATGTGGTAAAATAATTTAGGAAAATGATATTACAACTTTGTTTATCACAATATGAAAACAAAGTGAAATAATTTTGTTTTGCTAAAGTTGAAACATTATTTTTTTGTTGCTTTAACCTAGCCCAACTTCTAGCAAAGCATCCACAACTATTACAACCCCTATTAGCAAATTTTTTTTTTTTGGTTGCTTTAACCTAGCCCAACTTCTAGCAAGGCATCCACAACTATTACAACCCATAATTAGCAACAACTAGGCCTAGAAAGGAATCACATCAAGATATATATTATTATGATAACTCTTAAAATTGAATCATAAACAAGATATACAAAAGATATATAAATATCATTTTTATTCACATATAAACAACACCCTTGAGGTAAGGCAACATTGAACAATGATCCTTTTTATAGAAGGATCAACTCATGTTTACTTGCCTCTTCAGGGGCAACCTTCTAATGAAATAAGATCCAGTACAATAAATTCCTAATCTTAGATCAAGATTTTTCTTTAATATCCTATGGCATACCAAGTCTTATTTCATTAATAAAACTTAGTCATGTTTATGAGTCAAGTAGGCAAAACAATGTCCCAAAACCAAGAATTTCCCATAGTGTTTTGGAGCATGCTTACTATTTATCAGAGTCTAATGTTTGATTTCTCCACTGAATCAATAATGGCAAGAAGCGGGAATATCATTTAACAAATAAATTAAGCAGGAAAACAAATCAGTCAAGAGGTTTGAATTCTTAAATATTACGATCTACGATTATTTTCAGTGTCATAACTCAATATTTGGTATGTTTACTATCACTAAACCAAGTATTCACTGAATTCAAGGACATCTATGACATTTTCAAGGGAAAAACTCTAGAAAAAACCCAAATATACAAAATTCACTCTCTAACATACTTACATGTGTAGATTTCCAAGTAATGACATGAAATATTTGGAGATTTACCATCAAGAAAGAAAATCCTTTCAACTCGGAGAACATCTACACGACAATACTTCACTGAAATGATTGGTAAGAAAATACATCTGTGATAATCTCACTGTATGGAAATAAGTCTGTGGATAACAATATGCAAAACCAATTCTTTGTTAAAAATAAAATTCATCTATGCGAATAGTTACCAAAATAATCAACCATGGAAAATATCACATCAAAGAAACCAATCAAGTTGTAAAATTAGCAATTCTTAAATATGGGTTCCGCAACAACATCAAGAAGCAAGCGCAAACATTTTAGCATAATTTCCAAGATTATTTACCATATTTGATTAAGAATTACATCTATACCGAAAAGCATTTGGAAATTGGGAATCAATGAGAAATATAGAAATCATAAAGTTGCATACTAATATTGGAAACAATCAAATATTACTTAGACATTCAACACACTGCAACCCGCTAATTCTGGTCTTTCTAAGATTAAGCACCAAACAATCAACATTCGTCAAATTACAAGAAATTATTTCTATACTTATAATTCATAACCAAAATTAGCTTTCATGTTAAGCACCTATATTTTTGTTGCCCTGTCTCTAATTTATCAATTACTCAATACAATTTATCTTGTCAAACAACAAATTTATGAGCAAATTTTTTTTATTTTATTTTATTTATTTTTTTTTTTTTATTTTTTTTTTTTCCGATTAAGATGAAAATATATTTAAATATGAAAATTATATCATTTTAACTTTACACTTTATTGATAGAAATTAAGCAAGCCGAGATCCATTTTAATTCCATCTATAAAGCATTGAGAGGGATTAAATCTCTCGAGCTACAAATCTTTCCTCAAGATTTTCACTAAAAAAAGAGGTTTGTGCCTCGAGGGATTTTACGAAATATTTGCATTCAAAAAGGAGGTTTGCACCTCGAGAATTTTTATCCCTCTCAGCACTTGATATATTAGGAGTTAAGATGGATCTAGACTACTGTTAAAACCAGAAAATCGTACATGCAAAAGACATTAAAAATGTCAAGCAAAAGGTACAGATGAAGATTTTCAAAAAAGGAATACATTAGAGCAAACCAAAATTTATTTTTTTCCTAAGGTTAAGGGACAATTTAATGGACATCACACTGGAAACAAAGGAATTTTTCCCGACAGTGCGGCTATTCCTTCGATAGCTGCACGGTCCTGAGAATGGGGAAATGTCACCATCTAGGACCACTTGGCACACTTGGTTAGGAATATTTTCCACTTAGTACCGCCAAGGAAAATCGACATGGAGCCATCTCGAGGCTTAAATACAGCACAGAAAGGAATCCCTTCTCCACTCTCGTGTCATTATCCATATTTGGCAAAGAGAAGAGGGGGGAATTCAAAAAATGTCTATATAAACCATCCTTTGGAAGAAGAATATGAGACACATTTTTATGCTGGCCAAATTGCTTCATAGAAAACTAGCTTGCATAGTCCAGCAACAGAGGGATTGGAAGGACTCATATGTTTTCCAACCAAAATCTCAGTCCAAGAGAGAGAGGTCCACCATTTGATCTTGATCTACCATATTTTGAGAGAGGGAAGAGACGCTTGCAGGAACTCGAGGGAAGATAACTCCTTGTTTTGGGTATTTGAGCTCCATATCTCAAATGACCCTCTTCAAGTGTTTAGCAGTGTATCGTTTTTACCACCAACACCTAGTAAAGGGAGAATTCTCCACTTGTGTTATTAGATTGTTTACTGCATCAAGATTTTGTATTTTGCATCTTGTGTTTTGTTTTGTTCTTTGTGTTGTATGCTTAGTTTTCCCTCAAACTTAGTTCACATTGTGTCAAATCTATTCCACTAACAGTAGACAATCATTTTTCTCTGTGACCTTGTGCAGGTAGTAGCCATCTTGCTAAAGAAGTGCATTTCACACACCCTTGTTCCAAATACAATACCACAAGAATGATGACTCCACTGGATTATTTCTTTTAGAGTTAATGGTTGTTGATGCAAGTCTTTCTTCCTGCTCAGTTTGCTGCAAACCACCCCTACATTCTCTCTGCATCTCCAATCACACTGAGTGAAAATTTTTTCACAGTAGAGAGGGAAATTTTTCTTCATTCTTCCCGATAGCACGCTTTTTGCTCAAACAGACATGTGCTCCACGCTTGTGGGAAGATAACCCGCATGGCAGGGAGGCAAGCAAAAAATTGGCTACTTTTTCCCATTTTTAAGCTAATTGGAAACACCTGATAATTTTCCATCACTTTGTCTCTATATTTCACTACTATCAAGACACTTAGGTGCTATGTTTAACCTAGAATTAGCTTAGCAACTAGGTAGTTTTAATTTTAGTATTTTATTTCGCAAATTACACATAATTTAAATAGGGGACAAGTAAGTGGCCTTAAATCGACATATGTTTTCCAAAAAAATTATTTGATAATAAAAGATAAAAAACACATAAATTAATTAGTAAAGAGTAAGTGTCCCATATATCCACATATCTTTTTTCCAGTTCAATTTTGTCAAATTTTTGTATTAGATTAGTTCAATTCAGCATTAACATTCGAGACTAGGATCAAACTGTGAACAAAGAAAGTAAGTAATCTCTGCCACCCTTGCACCTATTGGTGAGCCTGGGTACACATATGAACACTTTCCTAAGACAATTTTCCATATCCCTATAGGGCAAACATAGTCTAATTAGGAAAGGTGTAAGTGGCCCATCATCTGCCCATAATTTCAATTTTTGCAAGGAATAATCACACATAGCATAATCAGAAAAGGATTGTAAAGGATCACCTCATATCCACATCTCATAACACTCGTGATTGTTCACTCCAAAGCACACACGAAGCATTAGTAACCAATGGACCATAAGGCACCTCGTTTGTTGGGACCTTTGTTCTCTTATTACAGTTACTTCACCAAAGCACACCCTAAGAAAAATTGAGACTTTCTAAAAATAATCATTAACTAAAATCACTAAATTCTCCCCACAGGGGCCACATAAGAAATTATAGTTCATGTTAGGATCATCGAGGGTAGGTATCCAATAAGCCGCTGTGGTCATAATACATTTTTAACATAGATGTTGACATTTTAGGGAGCTTCAAACCCGTCTATATGCCCATGGAACGAAGACCCAAGAATTACAGAGACCTGTTTCAGAGGAGGTTAAGCGTAGGCCCAGTGTGTGCTGTACACTTTGGGGCTACTTGACCCATCTATGGCTCGGTACTGGTAATCGATTACCAAGAAGCTCAAGACTTGAATGCTCACATGGGATGACGATACTATAGTGACCAAAAATAGGGCATCCTTTCCTATAGGTGACGGTGCATGCATCACTCGATCCTCATACCATTAGCTTTGTCGATTCTTTGGCTGCTAGAAGGTGTCTCTAGTAATTTCGGGACATTGGCCCCAGTACCCATCATAAGATATCTTTGCAAGGCCTAGTTACATTAAGAGTGTAAGGATGATTAGGTCTATATAGGCTTTTGGTATCATATGCAAAACAAACAAAACCTCATTTTTTATTGATTGATCACATAGTGTAATGTTAAAGAGAAAAATCACCTTTTCAATTTTCGCTTTTTTTTATGCATGTGATTATATTTTTTCTTTGATAGGAACCATCCTACCTCCCAAATCACAAAAATATCACACTAATCGACATCATAGGGGACCCAATGGAACCCCATCGATCTAGGTTTTTCTTAAAACTCCCCCCATTAAAGGGAGGAGTTTCAACCCTCCTGCCATTCAGGCGCAGAGGACGTCGCGCTGTCGCCGTTATCGGAACATCCTTTATCGAGACATATTTTATTGGAAACCCCCAAGGGTCACCAACCACAACACCAGTGGAAACCCCAACAGGGTCACCACACTCAACTCCTCTGACGAGCCCTCGAGGTCAAAAGGTATCTACCCCTCTAAGGAGTCAGCAGAATATCCATCAGGGTATGCCATGGGGTAACATTCCCTAGGCACGTCCCCTGAACCAACATATTCAAATGTATGTTTCTTAACAGAGTAAAATGACATTTAATTCAAATTTACCCTTCTTAGCATCACTAAATCTTCCAGATCTAACGAAGTTAATGAATGACCCCATTTCACATGGCCTCAATTGGTCCCCCATGCCCACGAAGCTCCATTCTGATACACCAAAATTTTAAGGGAAGCAAGCAGAAGACCCCAAAAATCATATAATGACTTTCCACCTGTGGTGTTCATCGAATAGTATCATTGATGATACCATTCGACGGAGACTATTTCAACGCACCCTCACAAGGCTCGCGACGAAATGGTATGTCGAGTAGTTGCCTTCATCACATGGAACCTTTAACACCCTCACTAGTGCATTCCTCACATATTTCCAACTCCCCATTCATCATGACTCAAGAATGGAACTTCTAACACATTTCATACAAACAAAAACCATCCATATATCGGACCATATACACAAATGGAGGTGACGTCATAGTTTGTGTAAAGCCCAACTCGACGACAGAGTGTTGTTGGATTTATTTTTGAAAACCCTCACCGTTGAGATTTCAAAAGACGTGGTGATGCAGAAACCAACCTTAGAGGAAGACGCCATTAGCAAAGCCCAACAACTTGAACTCATTTACACCTAATCAAGATATATTTACAATGTCCTACAAAATTCCATGCGCCTGCAAACTTATAGAGAATTACTAGGCGCATCCAATACCACTGACGATTTGATAGGGTACTTAGCCCAAGGTCAACCACGTAGCATTTATCAGTACCTAGGATACTCTTACGATTCTACTCAAAACATATCACAACCTGAGTACCACCAAAGTCACCTTACACCTCTACAGAATGTGATGAACACGACAATGCCATATCATCAACATCAGAGAGGTTCATATCCCCCCTGCAGGGGAACCAATACTTAGCTAGGAATGTTGATATAGGAGACCCACCCCATCAACCATACACCAACCAAGGATAGGGGAATCAATACTCCCCTTTTCCCACACAAAATCCATCACCGACACAAAACAATGCACCAGTGATTCTTGTGCAACCATCACAGGCTTAACAACGACAATCTTATGATCAGGAGAATAGCAATAATGCTCCAAACTCTGCAAATAAAAATCCAAGGAACAAGAAAAATGGAGATCCTCAACATGGGGGAAGTAATCAACAACGCTCCCCGCAGTCTTAGGCTGGGGGTAACCCCAACCGAAATCAAAGCCAGGAGCCAAGTAATAACTCCCAAGGGAAAAAAAAGAGACCCGGTACAAGGAAAAATCACTCTTGTGCCATATGTGGCGAGTATGGACATTACACTCACCACTATCTCAAACTCCCTGAATTGAAAAAACTTTAGGGTAACCGAGGATAAGGGGGAACTACCTAACAGCCTACGGTAATGCAGGAACCTTTCCCCCACCAAGGCATGGTTAATATTCAACAACAACAACCACCCCAAAATAATACCGGAGGGAGTAGCCATGAAATCTACATGGTTAGAGAAGAATTGTTCTTCCAAACACGGAATAGGAACTATGAAACTCCCCCAGATACCAACCCATCAGGTACAACTACGAGCGCACATATCATGCTGTTAACTATCTCCCAAGTAATTTTTATCACTCTCCCCAACTTCCTAGGCTGAAAATAGGAGTGAAGAAAGGTAACCAAAAACCAAATTTTAGCTAGGTAGCTAGCCCCACCTAACCAAAGAGGGCTCTCTCTATGTCACTTTTTAAAATATTTAATTTAAGGTTGAGTACTAGATTTTAGGCTAGATATAAGTTAATATGTTTGAATTTTTTTTTATAATTTGTTTTCTGGATAAAAATAATGACCAGTGAAACTAAAGCTGATTTCAAAGACTGGATTGGAGAGAATAAAATAAGGCAAGGTAGGTAGAATTATTGAGCACAATTAAGTTTTCATTGTGTATGTGATGATAGAAAAGGTAGGAATATGAATGAGTATATAACATGAACTCATTCTTCAGAAGAAATGCACATTTGTGAAAATCTTAATAAACATAACATTTTATTGATTCCTGTTTATAAAATAGTAATATTTTCATACAGAAGCTGAAATGGAAGTGAAATAATAGAGAGGAAAGCACAATGCTCAAAATAAATACCACATGAATCTCACAATATTTGATGCAACTTCTTTGATTTCATTAAAAAGTGTACAGAAGCTCCACAGTAATACAAAAAGTTCTCAAAACTCAAAATTATCCAACTTGTTCTACATCTATAAACTATGTATTTATAGATCTACAATGGTTTGCCAGAAAGGCTAGACTCTCAAATATCTCCACAGACATGGACTTTATTACAATCCAAAGGAATAGGGAGTTTCTGTTTCTAATTTATTACAATAACAATAAAAATTATAGAATACTCGATTGATATTTATTGATTCTAACAACATTGTGAATGTGGCAGTTTTTAATCCTGAATTGTATTCAGGTGAAGAAGTACATGGTCTACTAATATTATCTTAATTGCCTGAGTAACTGCTGCCGAGGTTCTTTTAATTCTTCCAATTGTCTCTTGAATGCTGCCCGGCGCCTTGTTGAAACGTGCTAGTGCTGAGAGTAATGGTGGTGCGGGTTTAATGGAAATTTTTTCTGGAGGAGTTCTGCCTTTGTTTTCCTTCTAAATGGTGAAAACCTTTTTTCTTTTAAAAAAATGGAAACCTCTTTATAATGGTGGAAAACCCAAAACCTTTTGGATAGAATGGCAGAGAAAAATGTGGGGCCGACGATATTAACAAAAAGCGAAGAATGGTTTTTAGGGGGGTATGCAAGCAGTAAGTAGTTTGGATGAAGGGGGGTGCAAAATGACGAGAGGAAGACACGTTGCAGTGGGGTCAGATCACAATACCACCTATTTCGGAGCCCCCAGCTGTGTTAAAGCCAGAATGGGAGAAGGGGGTTGAAATAAAACAAGAGTTTTTGATTAAATAAGTGGGGAAGATCTCAAGGCAAGAAAGGATTTTTAAACTATCGCAATCACATGGGGAAAAGGGGAGTAGATATCAATTGATATGGCGCACAAAATCTGTGATTGTGAAAAGGCAAGTGACGTGAGCATGTGTGGTAGGCCTATCGCAAATTTCAATCGGGATTCATGAGTCGGTGATCGCAAAGTCATACATATCATCGTCCAATTTTTTTATCGCAGATCGGAGGAGGGGAGGATATCACATATCAAGAGTCAAAAGGATTATTGCATTTAAGAGCATATAACTTTTCGCATATCGGGGATCATGGAAATGAGGTAGGTAACATGAATGGAGGGCCATAAGATTTTCGATATGCCATAACGATAATGACATGGCAGGGGATGGGTCCTACCAATATCGCATCGGGAAATTTATGAAGCGATAAGTGAATATGGTAACATATATGACAAAATTCTGCATAATGCTATGCTGGACTTCGGTGCCTCACATAAATTCATGCCAAAGGTTGTGATGGAGAGATTGGTCCTATGAATCACAAATCCCTACAAATAATTATACTCTTTTGATTCAAGTAGGGTTAAGTGTCTAGGCCTAATCAAGGATCTGTGTGTCAATCTGGCACAAATCCCTACTAAAAGTCTAGTCATGGATATAGTTGTTGCTGACATCCCCCCAAAGTATGGTATGCTTTTATCCAGATCATGGAGAGCCAAAATCGAAGGTAGCCTTCAAATGGACATGACTTATGCCACCATCCCAGTCTTCATTCAAACAAGGAAGTTGTACCGGGAATCCCACATGAAATACATGGTAAGCAACATAGATAGGCCAAATAACACACCGGTTTATTCCATTCACTCAGAACTTGACTCATTCATCTTGTATAATGAAAATGACATAAGTGAACAAGTAAATGACAATGAGGGGCAAATAAGCCCCCCATAACAACCAAACCAACTTTCTAATCATGAAAATGACACCCAAAACTCTAGCAGCCTCGAAGTACAAACAATGAAAAATTTGAAATTGACACCCTGTGGCATATGAGCTGTGATGGTTCTTATGGAAAGGCTAGCTTAGGAGCTGGGGTTTCGATCCACAACACAAATGAAGGCCATTCCTATAGGATAGATTTTCAATGCACCAATAATGTTACAGAATATGAGGCTCTCCTTATTTGTTTACACTTACTTAAAAATCTCAATGCTAAGAAAATCTTGATTCAAGGAGATTCAGAATTGATCATCAAAAAAATTAAGGGAGAATATTCAGCCAAGAACCCTAGAATGAGGGAGTATAGGAATGATGCCCTAGACCTTCTCAAAACTTTTGAAAAGTATGAGCTCACTTTCATCCTGAGGGCCCAAAAATGCCTTGCCAATGAGCTCGCTTTTGCTGCCAGCAATTGCTATTTACCCTATGAAAATAATAAATGCCTCATCAAAGTAAAATACAGGCCTACTATATCAGAAAACTTAAACCATTGGCAAGTGTTTGACAGTGATGAGCAAATATATGATTTTCTACAATCTAGAAATGAATTTGCAAGCACAAAACATAATTTAAGATTTGAAAGAAATATTTTTTCTGAAAATGAAACTCCCAAAACAGAGCTTTCCTTTAATGATGATATAAACCATCTTCAAAACCCTTGTGTTGCAGAAATGTTTGATAAATCAGATCAAAGAGAACTTGAGATTTTGCAATGCAAAGATGACACCTTGCCAAGAGGCCTTACACCACTAGAAGAGCTGTTTGATTTTAATGATGTAGCTAAAATACCCAAGATGGAATCCACTGAAACTAATGTAGAAGAATGTAACATTGGAGGCGTGAAAGACCCCAAAATAGTCAAGTTGTCCAAAACTCTCCCTCCTCACACAAAACATAAATACATTGAGCTTTTTAAAGAATTTAAAGATGTGTTTGCTTGGGGGTATGAAGACTTGAAATCCTATGACACTAAAATCATTCAACATAAAATTCCTCTCAAGGAAAATTAGAAACCATTTAAAAACAAAAATTGAGAAGAATTAACCCCCTCTTGTTACCTTTAGTTGAGAAAGAAATCAGAAAGATGTACGATGCTAGGATCATAGTCCCTGTCTGATACGCAGAATGGTTGTCCAACCTTGTGTCAGTTAGGAAAAAGACCGAGGAAATTAGGCTTTGTACTGACTTCGGAAATTTGAACAAGGCCTCCTTGAAAGACAATTACCCCTTGCCTAAAATGGATCACATAATCCAAAAATTAGTTGGCTCACAAAGAATCTCATTACTAGATGGCTTATCAGGTTATAACCAAGTTCTAGTCTTTCCAAGTGACCAACTCAAAACTGCTTTCACTACACCTTGGTGTACATTCATGTATGTTAAAATTCCATTCGGTTTAATGAATGCATGGGATAATTTCCAAAGGGCAATGGACATAGATTTTTCATAAGACATAGGTTACTTCATAGTCGTTTACCTTGATGACATCACTGTCTCCTCTAAGACTGATGAAGAACACTTATTCCACTTGAGAAAATTCTTTGAAAAGTGTAGAAAGTATGGTCTATCTCTGAATCCTAAGAAAACTCTGTTTGTCCTTTAGGAAGGAAAAATCTTAGGTCACATCATATCTGAAGAGGGAATCAAAATAGATCCCAAAAGGATAGAAGGAATCTTACAAATCAGCCATCCTAGAAACATTAAAGAACTACAATATTTCATTGGAAAGATTAAATTCCTAAGAAGATTCATCTCAAACCTTGCTGAAATCCTAAGGAATATTACAAACATGTTGAAAAAGGAAGTAGGAATGAAGTGGAATATGAAAGAAAAACAATATTTTGAGCTGGTAAAACAAGCACTCACACAAACAGTAGTATTAATCAGCCTTGACTTCACCAAGGACTTCTACATCTTCTCCTTTGCCTCTAAACATACTGTGGTAGTAGTATTATTGAAAAAGAACATCATGGGGCAAGAACAACCCATAGCTTTCTTCAACAAGGCCCTGAGGGATGCTCCTCTAAAGTATAACATCATGGAGAAACAAGCCTTTGCCTTAATCAAAGCTTTGAAAGATTTTAGAGTTTATATTTTGCATTCACATATTATAGCTTTTGTCTGACACACATTTGTCAAAGACATACTTAATCAAGACCCTGATGGTAAAAGGGGCAAGTGGATTGCTACTATATTAGAATATGATTTAGAAATCAGACCCACTAAATTGATTAAAGGACAAGATCTTGCAAAAATTATGGCTGAATCAAATTTCCAAGCTTTAGACATGAATACGGTTGATGTGTTAGAGGAAACTGAAGAATTTACAACACCATACATTGAAGAAATGTTTTTAAATCCATCTTTGTATGCTGATATTATTTATGTGCTTCTTTATCTCAATGCTCCTTCTTTGTCAAAAACCAAAGCTAGATTCTTAAAACAAAAAGCATTAAATTTTTGCATTTTAGATGGAGTGTTGTACTGGAAGGGTTCTACTGGTTTGCTACTTAAATTTTTTCTTGAAGATGATGTAGAAAAAATCATGCATGAATTACATGAGGGAGAATGTGGAGGTCACCTCAATTGGAAGACTACAACCAACAAGATTCTTAGAGCTGGCTACTATTGGCCCACCCTTTTTCCCGATACTCACAAACTAGTCATGACTTGCCATAAGTGCCAAATCTTTGATGGTAAAAGAAAAATTATACCTTTTCCATTACATCCCATTAGTGTTGAAGCTCCTTTTCAACAATGGGGTTTGGACTTCATAGGAGAAATCCATCCTACTTCATCTGCCCAACACAAGTGGATCCTCACTGCCACTGATTACTTCACCAATGGATAAAAGCCATCCCTTCTAGAAATTCCACCGACTCAGTCATTATAAAATTCCTTGAAACTAACATCTTGTCCAGGTTTGGTTGTCCGAGAAAGATCATCATCGATAATTTTGTTGCCTTTACATCTAAGAAAATGGTGGAATCTTGCTATAAATATCACATCATATTAGGCCACTCCACTGCTTATTACTCGCAAGGTAATGGACTAACTGAGTCCTCTAATAAGAGCTTGGTAAACATCTTTAGAAGCTCCTAGAACAAAATCAAAAGGAATGGCATGGAAAACTAGTGCATGCACTATGGGCTGATAGAATAACCACCAAAAACTCAATTGGTATGTCTCCCTATCAACTGGTGTATGGAATGGATGCAGTTATCCCCACCTCTTTGCAAGTTCTAGTCATGAAGCTCCTCCAAGAGGCACAATCAGAAGAAAATGATATGCAAAGGAGGCTGAACCAAACCATTCATTTGCAACAGTCAAGGGAGGAAATTTACAAAAGAACACAAGCAATACAAGACAATATCAAGAATTTTTTTTAAAGGAGAACCAAAGCAAATGATTTCCAGATTGGAGACATGGTTCTGAAATGGGATTCAAGAAGGGAAGACGAGGGAAAACATGGCAAGTTTGAAAATTTGTGGAAAGGCCCTTACATCATTCATTCAGTTAGGGGCAAAAATGCTTTCTTTTTGCAAGAGCTTGATGGAACAGAAATGTTTGGAGGTCCTGTCAATGGGAGGATGCTCAAACACTACTTTTTTCAAGATTCCTAAATGATAAATCTGCTACTCATTGTACATAAAAATTACTTGCTTAAAAGAATAGAAAATACAAAAACCCTAAAAAATAAAAAAAGGAGAAAGAGGGCAGAATTTGAAAGAAAGGTACAGCCCCATACCTAAAAAATAAGAATGATGAAAGTGTGCAAGTCTAAAATGCCACTACTTTTTTTTTGAAGGAGAAGTCATATTCAGTCATCTAGCCTAATCATGGCTGAACATGTTTTAATTTATTTGCTGATAGGTTAGTGAAAAAAGAACTTGTCAAAGCATCTAATCTTGACTTGTCAACATGTGTAGGTTAGGAATGAGAGATGTTGGTTCCACATGCTCAAATCTGAACCAAAGAGGAAAATAGGGATGTTTAACAAATGACATATGTTGCCCTTATGTTTCCTAATTTTTCTATGAACTAAAATAACACTTGTGTGCAGCTTGTTTCAATGCCACATCTTATGGTAAATCAGACTGCTTAATCATGGTTTAGCCATATTTTCAATTTCATGTCAGTAGCCTAGAGAATAAAATTTGTCAAACAAGTCAATCTTGAAAAATAAGTAGACTAGGTAGAAAATAAAGAGAGTTCATCAGCCTAATCTAAAATCTCAGAAGAGATAAGGGTACATTTAGATAGTTTGATTTTTGTTTTTCAAAAAGAAAAAATATCAAGGGTTTGCCAGTTCAAGTGCACCCAAAAGAAGGAATAAATGTTGGGCAAGTAGATTGGGTAGGTAGAGATAATGCTGATATGAATCATGTTTTTTTAGATCTAAAATATCACAGACTCAAAACAAATATCAGCAAATGAAGAAAAATCACATTTGCCCAATGGAGGAGGCACTGGTCTCCATAAAGCCAGAAATATGAAGTTCTGGACACCTCCTGAAAAGGAGCTGCCCTCCCCAAGTGGAGCCACTGTTAGTCATCAATAATTTTTTTCCTTGATGATGACTAAATGACTATTCCCAGATTTCTAGAAACAAAATTTATAAAACATTGTGAGTTCTAGAAACCCCACCGTGTTCATTATCCTTAAGATAAAATTTTCACTATTTTATCATCCTATCTAGTCATGATTGGCCCACCACTCCTAGAAGACCCATCATGGGCTCAAGCTATTTATTTTAACCCTAACTTGTCACCTTGGCCCAAATCCTCTATTTTGTTTTGCCTAAAAATCCCCACTACCACCTAAAACCTACCAATAAAATAGCTTTTTTGTGTCTCACATGATACTCCCAAACATTGATGGTATCAAATTGTCTCTATAGACCCTTTTGGATATTCAAGTATGATTGATGTTTGGATCTTCAAATACACTAAGCTTATCATAGATCCTATCTTACATTTGGTGATCCCTAAGTCTAAGTCTCAGTCCAAAATCCAAGTCCAAGAAAGCCCTCATTTAGGTCACCTAAGGTTTCACTGAGTCATAGGATGGATTTGGTGCCCTACAAGTTATGCCTTCCCACATGAAGAGATTGTATTCAAAGAGGAATAAAATCAAGCAATTTGATCCAAAATTAGTCAATAGTCATTGAAGAAAAGCCTCCTTGGCTTAGAGCACAAATACTGCAAGGGACAACTTCCCTTGTTCACACTTTTACAAAGAATGACCAAGGTTTCCATCAGCAATAAGAAGAGGTAAGGTAATAGGATGTAATCATCACCGGGAGGCATACACAAACAAGACAAAGGCAGCAGGCCTGTATGTAAAAGAGAATCAAGGTGTTTTTGGTTGGTTAACAAAACAATGGTGACAAGAAAGAAAACATTCCAAAGGCTACAAGGACAGAAGCCACCTCAACCCCATCAAGTAAACATTGAAGATTTTGTTACAAATGATAAATAGGTTTTGAAAGGCTATTAAAGATGACAAAGCCTCCTTCTTAAAAGCATAGCGCTTATAAAGAGTATCAGTTTGAGAGACTGATGCTTGCAAGTATAGTCAAAAGACATATAGAAGGGATCAAAAGAAAATGAAATATAGGCATCTACAGAAAAATCAACATAGGCCTAAGAAGCAAGTGTATCCCTGATTTCCATCTCAGTTTTTGACCCCCAACAAAAGCCTCCTTGTCAAAGGATTGTTCTGCAAAAAGATGACAGAGGCATAAGTGAAAATTTTGCAAAAAATATGTCAAAAGTGTTTTTCACAGCAAAATATCAGTTAAGAGGCACACTAAAAATATAGGGGGACTTTAACATTTCAAAAGCGGGTTTTGTCTTTTTAATTTATCAAAAAAATATAAAGGGTCTCTTTAAAACTTTCCCCTGCATCATTTTCCAGTTTTCAAGAGTGAAGAAGTGCTACGCACAGACTCAGCAAAGACTGGAAGCACCCGGAAGACCACCTATTCTGACTGGCGCTGCGCTCTGACAACCCGACTGACCCGGCACTGCGCACAGGCACTATGTAATGGCACTACGCACCTAGCAAACTTCTCCACATTTTTCCAAAGAGCTCCAAATTTTGAAATTTCATCTTCAAATCTTCTGCAAGCAAAGTATAAGGTTGGTGAGACCTTTTTTTTTTCCCCTCCCAAGCCCTCCTTTTTCTAAAAATGAGGAGGACATCCATAGTCAAAGTTAGACCAAACCCTAGACTATATAAAAATCAATTTTTAGTCTTTGAGTTAGGGTTTGCAAGGGAAATTGGTTTTGAGTGAAAAAAGAGGACTGGGTAACTATGGGCTAACCTCCAACACCAAGTGAAAGCTTTAAAAAATTGTTTTCACCTTAGCCTTCATTTTACAAAGAGTTGACCTAAAACCACTAAAAGCACCTATTTTGCCCAAAAAATCCTCAAGAAAAATATTGTTGTTTTTGGACCAGTCATCATGTCAGAGGGAGACAGTCACACCAACAGTGATTAGAGCCATACTCCCACCAAGCCAATACATCATGGAGGAAAGGCAAAAATATTTGAGCCCCTAGACACCACTCAAATAACTTCATCTCCTATGATCCTTTCATGCTTTCAGAATGTTGGGTGGTACAAATTTTGTGAAAGGCTCAAGCAAGTCAGCAACCATTCAGACTTGACTAGATTATTTGTCTGTAGCTTACAAAATCATCAAGTTAATCTAGCAGGGGTACAATTCGAGCTCTCATTTGAAATTATTTCCAAAGCAATTGGTATACCAGACATTGGTGAGGTATGGTTCAAACAAAAGAAGTTGGAGTTGAGTTATTATGGGCCCTATTTGAAACCCAGCTATCAACAAAATTGTAAGGTTGTTTTCCCTTTTTCCCATTTGCTAGAAAGGTATGTTTCATTGATGAGGCAAATTATCAGGTTTTTTACACATGAGGGGAGATACTCCAGGATCTACTCATATCATATAAGGTTGCTGATGCATTTTACCAAGGTCAAGATGATGAACCTACCTTACTACCTTTTCCGAAGCATTGATAAAATGGCCTCAGTTGTCAAGAAGAAAAGCTATGACCACCAAATGTCAAGCCTTTTTCACCACTCCCTGATCAAAATTATTGTCTTATATCAGCTAGAGCAACAAGGAATATCTTGGGAAACCTTCATCTCATATGATGTGTTTACAGACCCCTGAACATTCATCCAGCAAAATTTACCTTCCAATTCACAACCATCTACCTCCACTCCTCCATCATCTCTCCATGTACGTTCTCCACAAAGAATTTCACCTCTTGTTTCTTCTCCTAATTTTCCAAGTGAAGAGGCTGACAGTAGCCCTAGTGAAGAACAAATAGAAGGCAATAGTCACGAGGAAACTGAGACATATAATGATGGACAAGGAGAAAGAAGTGGAAAAGAAGATGATGAAAATGAAGAAAACAGGGAAGAAGAGGGAATTAGCCATGAAGAAAGCAGTGATGGTAAAAATGAAATTAGTGAAGGGAACCACAAAAATGATTACGCTAATGAAGAGGAAAACAGGGATGAAAGTAGTGAGCATGATGAAGAGGAAAACATAGATGAAAGTAGTGAGCAAGATGATGAAGAAGAACAGTCAGATGAGGAAGAAGAGTCTAGCCAGATGAGGAAGAAGAGCAGTAGTATGAGGAGGATAGTTAGCAAGGTGCCCAAGACAGTCAAGAAAAGAATCATGACAGTCATGAAAACTGTCATGACTGTCTTGAAAAAAATTAGTCCATGGATGATAAAGAAAATCAAAGTGAGGCAAGTGAAGAAGATGTCAATCAATCAGAGGATCAAAGTGATGACAACACTACATTCAAAACTTCCATTGTTGCGCCTCTCACATGTACTTACCACAGTGGGAGAAGATATGTGTTTGCTGCCTCTAATAGGGAAAGGGCCATCTCCTCTCAAACTGCCAAAAAATTGGACAAAGGCAAAGAAAAAAAGGAAAATGTTGAGCAGAAGGTACAAGTAAGAAGGAGAAAAAGGATCAAGAAGACTTCTCAAGGGCCTCTCTTTGTTTATATAGACAATGATAATGAGGACCAAGAGATGAGTACTAAGTTGCTCCTCTTAGAAAAATATGCCCAACTTCAAGAATGGGAAAAGGACTTTGAGAGGGCACAAAAGATTATATACTAGTACAAGGATTAACATAAGCATTTCAAAGAGGTGAAGAGGGGCCTTGCCTTACAGAAGAAAATGGTCAAACACTATGCAAGGAAAAGCATGCTTGCTAATGCCAAACTAAAGCAAGCCCTCATGGAGTTAGAAGAGCTAAAAAGGACCAAAGCACATGACAGCCTAGGGATCTTGGCTGATTCTTCTCAGCAAGTATCTAAAACCCCTTGAGGGGTCTACACACCGATTTTGAGGCAAATCCGGAAACTTTTTGTTTTTTCCAAATTTTGACCCCTAGGAGCACAACACCCTAGGTGCTATGCACAAAATTGGTGCATCATCAGCTTCTGAAGTTTACATTTTTGGATTTTCACATCACCAACAGTCTACCCACAAAATTTTAGGTCAATTGGAGCATTTTTTCCCCCTCAAAAGGTCAAAAAACACCTCAAAATTGACCTTTCTACCTCCTTTTCAAGCCAGGCACTACGCACAGAGCAGTCATGTGAGATTTTATTTTTGAGTAGGTAAATGGCATCCATTCAGCAGAAATCAAGTATTTTTGGAAGGTAGACTCATCAAGCTTTCCAACGAGCCATCCCGGGGCAAATTCGATGCTAGGAAGGGGTCCATAACTCAGCTACAATAGACCATATTTTTTGCTGAAAGGGCGCTACACACAGAGATAGTATTGTGCCAAAAAGTCAACAAAAGACACTGATTAATGACAAAATGGTTTTTTAATATTTTCTTGGACAAATCACTCCTGATTTGATTGGGGAGTTATGTTTTGATGTTTTTCATTTATTATCTTATCTATTATGTGTCTTGGGCCTTGCATGGTCATTAAGCACATTTATGACATTTATGACTGAATTAGGGTTTCTAGAAGCCTCTTAGGGTTTCCACCTCCTCATTTTGATCCATAAATAGAGAATGAGGCTTTTATGTATTGGTTTGATTTTGATGACTTATTCTGGTGCAATACATAGTCTCTTGGAGTTTTTGATGAGAATTTGATGTCTTGGAGCTCATGCATGACCTGATTTGTTTATTGATGGAGGAGGACTGTTTGCAGGATCCATAAGCCTGGTTGAGGGTGAAGTTTTATTTGTTCATGTTTTATAGTTTATCATATGTTTCCATATTTCTATGTTGCAGTAGGACAAAGAATTTAGACTAAGACATATTTTCTAATGGCACCGTAGGTCTGTTTGTTCCTTCACTGCCTTAATGTTTTCTTTTGCTAGGATATATTATAGAATTCATATTTTTGCTCTCTAAGGATTTCTTAGGCTTGTATATTTATTGAATGGTTTAGATCAGTTGGTATCAACATGATTCATGGTTAGCCCTGCATATTTGTTGCCACTAAATACTCTGTTCTTGGAATCATCTCTTTAAAGCATCTTTGCCTAGGTTTTTCAACGAAGTCTGTTTCAATCATGCTCTTTGCATTTACTTAGCTAATTGTTTCAAAGAACCTTCATAGCTGTAACTTTAGATGTTCAGGGTTTTCTCTCTTTTTATGGTTATAGTTATTTGTGCATCTTAAATGTTTTCTACTCTTGATGATGAAATATATGAAAGTTAAATAAGTTTCTTGCCTTTCTATATTTCATTTGAGTATTTGTCTTGGATGATTATCTGCTTTCAGTTTGAAATCAAATGGATTAGGTTTTGATTAGGCCTTTGATTATATTTCTATGCTTATAATTCTTCTAACTCCCTCAGTTTAAAAGTATATAAAGGATTCTATTCTGCCCTTTACTAGCTTTTTGTTCTCAAGCTTAATGTCCATCTCATGATCCTTCACAACCTTAAAAAGATCCACCAACCAAGTTAAAATTTCCCTGCAAATTCTCTTTAAACCATTGATGAACTTATCTTGACCTTGTTAGACTCCATTTCCCAATGACTTAAAAATATTCCTTGTTTTCTATCTAATCTATCTGAGCATCATACCTAACCAAAAACAATCAAAATACCTTGCACTTAACAACTAGCCTAAAATAAACCCTAATCAGCAAACAAGTTCACATCTTTGCACCTACTAGAGAGATCCCTCTCTGAATCTAGGAAGGCTAGGTCCTTGGATTCCAAAGCTTGGTTTGATGTTAACCCTGTCCATTTGTATCTCAATCAATCTAGCGAATTACGGGGAGCTAACACATGTGATATAGTTGATTTTGTTGTTTGAAGGGTTGTAGAAATAGGGACTTGGGAAACTCTAGGGATAGGTGTACTTGGTTGTTGAACATAATTTTGCACAACAGAATGGACAGGAGTTCTCGGGGTACTCGGGCCAGCTTGCTGACTACTAGGTATAGATACCTGAAATTCAATTTGAAGTGTAGTTGGGCAGGTTTCTGGACTTGGGTATAACCAAATTGATCATTTGGATGACCAGGTTGACTATAAGGTACTTGCACAGTAGGTTGAAAATTTTGTTGGTTCAACGACATGTTTCACACTGTATTAACGCCAGGATAAGGAGCTCCCATTAAAGGTTGTGGTGCATAAGGTTAACCATAACCGGTTTGAGGCATCAGAATGTAAGTTTGATAATTTTCTGGATAATTTCCACTAAAGAGTTGTCCTCCTTGAAATGATAGTTGTTGCTGATAGAAATACTGCCCTTGAGGAGGTGGTTGTCTTTGAAAAGGCTGTGGCCCTGGTATAGGGTATTGCCCTTGAACATATTTTCCTTAAATAGGTTGTCCTTGAGGAGTATACTGTCCCCCATGCGGTAAATTTATACCTTGAGGGTCAAGTGAAGGAATATTTCCAGACCTCATATAGACTTGTTCCATTGTCAAATTTTCGGTATCAGAATCATTAAGACCAGTTGATTGTGTAAGTTTTTCAGAAGAGGGAGATGCTCCTGAGAAAGTACTCGAGAGATACTAGTATCCAGTAGGAACTGATGGACCACCATACAAAAAAAATTTCTGGCGACGAAGAAAACATGGATGACTCACCTAACATGCTTGCTGAAGACATGTAACTACCTCTGGGTATGGAGTAAAAATGAATGTGGTGTGGTGAATAATTGAGACCAGTATTATGTAGAAAATTAGTTAAATGATGATACAAGGGTCTGGTTTAAAAGGAATGTAAGGGTAAATCGGTTCACTATACCTTAGATCTAAAGATTCTTGATGCGAAGGAATTGTGATCTCTTCTTCTGTGTTAGTAATCTCTTCGATACTAATCAGGCCATGAGGAAGGTTCTCAGTAATGCGAAGCTTCACTCATGGTGAACAAGGACAACTAGGGGTTCAGGCTATGAACTCTGAAGTTGACTCAGATGAATTAGATTTAGTTTCATGTTCAAATATTTCGGATTCAATAAGTTGAGTATCTGAGAATTCACCGGTTGCAGACTCAACTATAATTCTGAAATTTCTGGTTGCTCTTGATTTCTTCCTACTGTCTGAGGTTATTTTAATTCGTAATTGAGATGTATTATTATTGATGTTTCCTCTTGTTCAGTAGTTCTGGTTCCTGATTGTTGACCTCTTTCATATTTAAGATTTTCTAATTGACTTGGTGTATACTCAGGGGGTTTCCCCTTCATTCAACGAGAGTGTCTCGGTAATGTTTAACACATGAAATCAAAAAATGTTTCAACAAAATAGACCCAAGGCCACTAATAAAACAAGTAATTGAACACACGCCTACAAAATCTAAGAGACAAAACACACACAAACAATATGTTTCCACACTAAAAACACTAGATGGTGATGAAATCCAATGTTGTAGAAGTTTAATGCGGAAAATTTGGCGTTTGGAACAATTACCCCGACAACCTACTTAATGAAACGGTCTGGTGCAAGTCCCTCCACTTATGCCATCTCGAAGTGAAGAGTACCCTCTGGAAATTCCAGGTGAGTCTAGCCAACGTCTGCTCCAGGTACAGTGTGACCTTTCCTCCACTGTCACCTTAGGGAAAATCCTAAATATTATGGCCACTAAGGTCACCAATGGAGACAAATTCACTTGGGGGAACAGTATATGATCCGATATACACGCAAGGGTAGAGAATCAAGCTCAATCCCCTTGAAGGCTCCTTGACATGGTAAATCTGAGGTTTGCCAAGAAGTGAACCTAGGATCAAGTGAACCTAGGATCGTCGACTATGGTTATTCTGAGGTTTATCATTTGTATTACATGCATCTTCTATCCTTGCCAATGAGATAGGTACGATTACCTCACTGGGTCTGACATGATCTCATGCTTGACTCTTTTAAGAAGAGCTTCCCAAAGTATAAATGAAACAATTGGATTTCCCTACCACAAGATTCTAATTGTTTGTTTAAACTATTTTGGAATGTTTATTACAACCTATTCCAAAACACTAGCCTAAGCTATATTGGTGGAATTATACCTAGAAAATGTAAAATGTCTACATTGATTTTATTTAGGCGTTGTATTAATTTGGCTGTTATTTAACACAAAGGGTATGGAGTTGAAACTTTAATGATGTTGTGACCCGAATGCTTCTATATGAGAAGTGCAACTCTTTCTTTTCAATGAATCTTATTTAAGATAAATTTGAGATATTTATCAATTTCCAAAACACAAACTCTTTCATTCATAAAAAAAAATCCTTTTTGAAAAGAAGACGATTTCATCAAGAACTAAATTTTCAAGAATGATCAATTTCTCTCTTGAAATGAAATTCCTTGAAAAATCAAATCAAATACTACAATTCAACAAACAATCAATTCCCAAAAGAAAACAATCTCTGAAAAAAACTCTAAAAGCATAAATTTCAAAATCAAAACAAAATTGTAATTCTGAAGTCTATCTAGAATTTTTGAGGATGATTTCTCTAATTTTTTATCAGACTAAGAAAATTTTCTACTTATCTCAACAAAAATGAAATCATACAAGAGTGCTTTGGTGTTAAATTAGGCTTCAGTAAGATAGAATCTCTTCTGGGTTTGCAAACGAATAGGTAACAAATATTCATAAAATTAAGGATTGCAACAATCCTAATGGCTCAAAAAATACAAAATCATAATACCAGTAAGCTGAGGAAAATGAAGGTATCTTTCACACAGAGTAGCAATAAACCAGGGTAAACCCTCACTTATAAAATGGAAACAGGATGATAAATCACACAAAACTCAAAATTTGCTGAAAATGAGATCTCATACAAGATCTGACAACTAAGATGGATCAGGGAAAACTTAAAGAATAAGGTAATCTGGCTCTAAAAAAGAGATTTATTTTTTTCAAAAATTTCCAGGGGGTGCGCAAATTACAGTGGAATACAGTGCGCATGTGCATTTAATTGTGTTGGCAATATGATGCAGAGTGTTGTCCTTGATGGCAACCCACTTGATGAAGATAATGGCAACACTACTTGATGAAGTTGTTCTTGATGCTTGATGAGTTTATTAATGATGTAAATCTGATGTGAATATTGTTGGCAGGTGTTGTCTTTGATGGTAATCTACTTGATAAGATGAGAATTGGCTATATGATGTGATGAAGTTGTCTTTGGATAGCAACCTTTTTGATGAAGTTGTTCTTGAAGGAAACTGACTTGATGAGTTGCAACCTATGTGTCAAATATGTATAGATGATGTATCTACAGATCAGCTAAGGAGTACAGAAGAAAGAAACTTCAGAAAGGGCCAGAGCAATGATGAATAAGACATGTCACTATGCATACGCGGGTTTTTTTAGGCGAAGTAGCGTATGTACGCGGAAAAGTACGTTCTAAGTTGCGTATGCCTAATTGCGCTCTAAATGTGTAAAACTAGGGGTTACTACCATGGTATTGACCTATTGTATTGAGCGCTTGATTATCTATTTGGTCCCGTCCAGGAATACCATCGGAAGTGGTGTGGTTTTGGCTCATGGTATTGATAAAGGCTAAACCTATATAAGGAGAAGAAGATCATTGTGCAAAGTAGAGCAGGGGTCTGGACTTGAAATGAATACTTCACTCTAAAGTTTATCTGTATGGTTTAACTCTGTTCTTAATCGATAGATCTGAATCTATGATGCACCTATGAATATGATGAAAGTTCAAAATCTATAGATCTGGAAATGATGAATCTCTAAGATGAAATGAAAAGAAGTATTGAAGACCTGGCGCAAATCTGTTGAAGAAATTGAAGAAATTTGGGTAAGTTCATAGATCTGGTCTGTTCTACAAAGTTTATCCTTTATAGATCTATACACAGGTTCATTTCATAAAAGGCGCGTGTATACGCGGATCTGTTTAAACAAAGGCGTGTATGGGCAGTTAGGGTTGTTCTAAAAAATGCACAGATGTATATGCGGGTTCGTTTCGTGAAAAGCGCGTGTATAGGCGGATCTTTTTAAACAAAGGCGCGTATGGTATCTGAACTTATAGTTTCTCAAGGTTGAATGTGATTCTGCATATCTATTTTGAATTCTGGGTTATCTCTGATATTATGGTTACAGTGGTTTCACTGTTTTGTTGGAAGCAATGGGCAAAGTATGATTGTTGATAAGTGAAGGGTTGTATTGAAGCTGCTTGATCCAGTTTGAAAATTGATGAAACGTGGTCTGCAGTGGAGCTGAGGGTCAAAGCCTTCAGTAAGGGGGTAGTAGCTCCCTTCCAGGAGAAGCTGGTAAACGAGAGCAGGGGGTTGTAGCTCCCTTCCAGGAGAGGCTGGTAAACGAGAGAAGGTTGTAGCCTTCTGCAGGTGGGTGCCTGCGTGCTGGTATGAGTTTACGCCAGTACATGGTTGTAAGATGTTTTCTTTATAATAAAATATTGAAGACTGAGACAACGACAGTAGTGGTTTTCTCTCGAATTGGGTTTCCACCTAAAAATCCTGGTGTTCATGTGTGTTTCTTATGTGTGATGATTTACTCTGTTCTTACTACATATGTTTACTGTTTATTGAACATCTAATGAATGAATGATGGAATGATATAAGTGAAGAATTATCTGCATAATAAGATTTCTGGACATACGCATGTTTTATTAAGGATATCCGCGAGTTTTGAAGTAAGAAAAAGTAAAAAGATTTGAGTAAGTCCTAAATACTGATTCACCCCCCCCTCTCAGTATTTTTCCCAACAATTGGTATCAGAGCTAGGTCCTTCTGAAAAAGCTTAGCCGCTAGAAGGAAGATCAAGCAAGATGAGCAATCAAGAGGGATTAGCATCTATCAGGCCTCCGCTCTTTAACGGAAAAAATTTAATCTTCTGGAAAACAAGGATGAGATCTTATCTTCAGTCTCTGGGAGCAGATGTATGGGCCACTGTTGAAGGAGGATATCAATATCCAACCGCAGTACCAACAGATCCGACGGAAAAGAAGAATTATGAAACAAATGCGAAGGTGGTCAATGCTCTATTGGGAAGTCTAACTGAATCCGAATTTGTCAAGGTCATGCAGCTGAATACAGCAAAGGAAATATGGGACAAAATCATTCTAAGTTATGAAGGTGATGCAAAGGTAAAAGGTGCAAAACTCCAAACTCTCAGAATTGAATATGAAAATTTAAATATGCATAGTAATGAGAGTATTGCCAGTTTGTTTTTACGTCTTGATGATGTTGTAAATCGTATGAGAAATCTGGGAGAAACAATAGCCGAATCTACTTTGGTTGAGAAAAATTTAAGATCACTAACGGCTAAATTTGGGTCAAAAGTTTCTGCTCTTGAAGAAAAACAGGATCTTCAAAATCTTACTGTGGTGCAACTTCATGGCATACTAATGCTTATGAAATGAGAAGAGGAGGACCATCTGAAGTCAAAGGAGCCATCTTTAGAGCTTCTACAAAAGGAAAAGAAGTACAAGAAGCAGAAGGATCATGATATATCTCAGAAGAAGATGAGGTTAATTTTGTAAAGAAACTTCAACTTGGCACAGGACAATTCAGAGGTAAGCTTCCTTTCAAATGTTTTGATTGTGGAAGAGTTGGTCATTATGCTTCTAAGTGTCCTTATAAAGAAACATCTGCAAAAGGGAAGGAAGTAGCAAGAAGGAATAAGAACCGGTCTAGCACTAGAAAAAGTTACTATACTCATGAAGATAGTGATGGGTTCTCTAATAGTGAGGAAGAATGTGAACAAGATCTTAGACTTCTCATGGCATTTGAAAAAGATTCTAGAGAAGACATGGATACTTTTATGGATGCTCTAGATGACAATTATTTTCTTGATGAAAACAATCAACTCAAAATTTGCTTGGAAGAAAGTAAAATAATCATTGAGACTCTGAAAAAGCAGAATGAAGAAAAGCAGAAACACAATGAGAAATTAGAATGTGAAGTAGTAAGTCTAAGAAAAGAACTTGAGAAAGTAAAGACTCTGAATCTTAGATTTGCTAAAGGATCTGAAACCTTAGATGAGATTATCAAGGTACAACGTTTTCCTCTTATAAAGACAGGTCTTGGATATACCGGAGAATATTCTCAAGCTTCAACACCAAATTATCTAAAAGCCGCTACAACTGGTTTACAACATTCTACCACTCAGCAAGGGAATAAAGAATCTTTACAGGTAAAGCATGATCATCTCAATTCAAAGAACACTAACATGAATATCTTTCAAAGAAACACCAATCAACAGGTAAATTCAAGTAGAAGATTTCATGATCGCAGAAATTTCTTTTTCAATGGACAATGTTTCTCATGTCACAATTTTGGTCATAAAGCTGTTCAATGTGTTGCATATAAAACCATCATGACAAGAGAAGCAAGAAAGAAAAGGATTGATATTGAAACAAAGAAGAATAAATATAACAACTTTTCTCCTCTTCTAAATGAAGTTGAATGTGCTTATTGCAATAATTTTGGCCATGAAGAATCTGAATGTAGGAGCAAAGTTCAGCCAAAAGAGCATCTTCCTTCAAAATCCAAGGTATCGAAAAAGAAGGAATTATAGGTTGAAAATTGTGGCATAGCGTTATTTGCAGAAGGTGAATAAAATCAATGGTACATTGATAGTGGACGCTCAAGACACATGACAGGTGATAAAAACATACTTCGTGCATATAGTGCTCTAGAAAAGGAAAAGAAAGTTACTTTTGGAAATGATACTCCTGCTGTAATTAAAGGAAAAGGGTCTGTGTTTCTAAGAGAAAAGGTGAAGGCTAATGATGTCATGTATGTGGATGGATTAAGGCATAACCTGTTAAGTGTAAGTCAAATGTGTGATCAAGGAACTGAAGTTGTTTTTAGTTCAAAAGAATGTGTGGTTCGTGATCTTGATACAGGTAAAACAATTATAAAAGGAAAAAGAACTCCAAGCAACCTGTATGTATTGAAGAACTACAAAGAACAATGTTACTTGAGTAAATCTTCAGAAAACTGGCTATGGCATAGAAGGTTGGGGCATCTAAGCTTCTCTCAAATCAACAAATCAAGCAGACTTAATGCTGTTCGTGGTCTTCCCAATATTACTCTACCTGAAAGTATCATATGCAAATCCTGTCAATTCGGTAAGCAAACCGGAGTGCAATTTAATTCCAAGGAAGGATCATCAAGTAAGCCTCTTGAACTCATTCATACCGACATATGTGGACCTATGAGGAAAAAGTCACCACGTGGTGAAGAATACTATATCTTATTTATTGATGATTTCTCTAGAATGTGTTGGATTGGGTTGATTAAACACAAAGATGAAGCATTTGAGAAATTTCAGGTCTTCAAGGCACTGGTTGAAAATGAATTAGATCTAAAAATCAAGTGTCTTAGATCTGATCAAGGAGGAGAATATACATCAGATGAATTCCTTGAATTTTGTGAACAACATGGCATAAAAAGACAGTTTTCTGTAGCTGGCACTCCACAACAAAATGGCGTAGCAGAAAGAATGAATAGAACAGTTCAACAAATGGCCAGAGCTATGCTTGATGATTCCGAAACACCTGACACTTTTTGGGGAGAAGCAGCACATACAGCGGTAAATATTCTTAACAAGGCACATGTTCGTGTAAATAGTGATAAAACGCCATATGAACTCTGGTATGGTAATCCTCCCACAGTGAAGCATTTTAGAGTTTTTGGAAGCAAATGCTTTATAAAAAATAATGATGAAAAACTTGGCAAGTTTGAACCTAGAGCAGATGAAGGAATACTTCTTGGATACTCCTCTAGGAGTAGAGCATATAAATGTTACAATACAAGACTTCAAAATATTGTTGAATGTATTGATGTTGTTATTGATGAATCTCCTGCAGCCCCAAAAGAAGAACAACAAACAACAAATGAAGACGATGGTGACTTATGTACTTCTACATCAAATAGAAATGATATAGACAGTGAACCCAATGAAGAACCTGAAGATGATTTATCTGAAAAGGCTCCATCTAGATATGTTCAAAAGAATCATCCAAAATCTCAAATTTTTGGAGATAAGGGATCAGGTGTACAAACAAGAAGGACTCCTGTGGGATCTTCTAGCTATCTGGCATTTCTATCCACTATTGAACCTCACAATGTCAATCAAGCTAGCAAAGATGAATGTTGGGTTCAAGCCATGGATGAAGGGCTGGATCAAATTGAAAAGAATCATACTTGGGAATTAGTACCAAGACCTCATAACAAAAAAGTCATTGGAACTAAATGGATATTCAAAAACAAGTTAAATGAGAATGGGGATGTTGTAAGAAACAAAGCTAGACTTGTTTGCAAGGGGTATACTCAACAAGAAGGTATAGACTTTGAAGAAACTTTTTCTTCTGTAGCTAGACTTGAAGCCATAAGAATGTTTCTTGCTTTTTGAAGTTTTCAACAAATCAAAGTTTATCAAATGGATGTTAAATCTGCATTTCTCAATGGTGATCTAGAAGAAGAAGTTTATATAGAACAACCAGAAGGATTCATTTTGGGAAATGATGAAAATCTTGTTTGTAGACTTAAAAAGGCCCTATATGGTCTCAAACAAGCTCCAAGGGCATGGTATTATCGTCTTGACAAATATCTTCATCAACAAGAATTTTCAAAGGGGTCTGCTGATAACAACTTATACACAAGAATTGAAAATGATAAACTATTGATTGTGGTTGTATATGTTGATGATATCATTTTTGGAAGTAATGAAGAATCTATGAGTCAGAAATTTGCTTCTGTCATGCAGCAAGAATTTGAAATGTCTTTACTTGGGGAGCTAACATTCTTTCTTGGCTTGCAAGTGCATCAAACGACAGATGGTATATTCTTGTCACAAGCAAAATACCTTAAGAAAATTCTGAAGAAGTATGGCATGGAAGAGTGCAAACCTGTAAGTACACCAATGATAACCGGATGTAATCACAGTTCTCATGATGATTCCCCCACGATAAATCAAACAGAATACAAATCTATGATAGGAAGTCTTCTGTATCTCACTGGGACTAGACCAGACATTATGCATGCAGTTGGGATTTTTGGACGATTCCAAGCTAATCCAAAAGAGACTCACCTTGAGGCTGTCAAAAGAATATTCAAATATCTACAAGGAACTCAAGACTTTGGACTATGGTATCCAAAGAATGCTGATCTTACTCTTCATGCTTACATTGATGCAGATTAGGCTGGAAATGTTGATGATCGAAAAAGCACTAGTGGTGGTGCATTCTATATGGGGCCCCGGCTAGTATCTTGGTTCAGCAAGAAGCAAAACTCGATTGCCTTATCTACAGCAGAAGCAGAATATGTGGCTGCCGCATCATGTTGCACTCAACTTCTTTGGATGATGCAAACCTTACAAGATTTTCAAATCAAATGTTCACCTCCTATCTCCATCATGTGTGATAATACAAGCGCCATCAGTATCTCAAAGAATCATGTTATGCATTCTAAGACCAAGCACATTCCCATAAAGTATCACTTCTTACGTGAACAAGTGCTTGAACAAAAGGTGAAGTTGGAGTATGTTCCCTCCAAAGAACAAGTTGCTGATATATTTACCAAACCTCTACCCAGGGAAGCGTTTGAATATCTCAGACAGAAGCTGGGAGTAGTCTCTGCCTTGCAGAAAATTAGAACTGCTTAATTCAGAAGATTAAATTGGATACGCAAGTTTCCTAAAAGACAGTCGTGTATATACGCGGGTTTATACACAGAAAACCGCGTATGGTTAGTTGCGGACAAATTTTGTTTTGGGTCAGCATTTTTAAGCACAGCTGCAGTACTGTTTGGTATCTCTGATGCTGTATGGTATCTCTGATGTTTCAGCTCTTATATTTCTGTTTCATTCTCTGATATTGGGTAAAGATGCCTTGATGATTGGTTGTTGAAAGTGTTCAAGGGGAGCAATGTATGATGATTCCCATGGTTGGTTTTGGTAACTCTGGTTATGTTTATTTCTGACAGTGCATCTGATGTGACAAAAGAAGACAGGTACAGGCAGTACAGATTCAGGGGGAGAAGAAGGAATGTGAAATTTTCAGTTTTTCACTTTCCATACGCGGGTTTTATGAAGCAAAGTTGCGTATACATGCGAGTTCCAATGGAGACAGAAGCGTATGCTTTTCTGTTAAGGAAAACAGTGAGATGGCTCAAGAACAAGAGCACAGCTTCAGGGGGAGCATTAGCCTTGTTGAGTGTAATGCATTGTTGGCATTATGATGATTCTGAAATGTGATCTCTTTCTTGAGGTCTTTTTGGTAGTGGTCCTAAAAAGTCACATTTGTAATTTGATGAAAAGGTCATGATGAGACCTATGATGTAAAATTGTAATATTCAGACATGTAAGGACAAATGTGTAAACCCACTTGGTTGGGTAGTTGAGTCAAAATGTGTAAACCCACTTGGTTGGGTACTTGAGTCTCATATGTAAATCCACTTGGTTGGATCTTTGATGTAAGTATGAGTCCTTGGTGATAGGAAGGTCATAGAGACATGTACTTCATTGAAAAATATGTTTGAACTTTCAGCATGAATTCAGGGGGAGCATGGTAACTTCAGTGCACATCAGATCTACAATGCTCTTCTATCTACATGAGGAGACAACAACCTTGTGTTGGTCTTGATCCACCCTTTGCCCTTGATGTCAAAGGGGGAGAGTGACATGGTGTTTGAATAGGGGGAGAATATCATTATGCTTAATGTATCTATCTGTTGTGGTCAAACACCATCGTGGTTGCCATCAAGTCCAAAGGGGGAGATTGTTGGCAATATGATGCAGAGTGTTGTCCTTGATGGCAACCCACTTGATGAAGATGATGGTAACACTACTTGATGAAGTTTTTCTTGATGCTTGATGAGTTTATTAATGATGTAAATATGATGTGAAAATTGTTGGCAGGTGTTGTCTTTGATGGTAATCTACTTGATGAGATGAGAATTGGCTATATGATGTGATGAAGTTGTCTTTGGATAGCAACCTGTTTGATGAAGTTGTTCTTGAAGGAAATTGACTTGATGAGTTGCAACCTATGTGTCAAATATGTACAGATGATGTATCTACAGATCAACTAAGGAGTACAGAAGAAAGAAACTTCAGAAAGGGCCAGAGCAATGATGAATAAGACATGTCACTATGCATACGCGGGTTTGTTTAGGTGAAGTAGCGTATGTATGAAGAAAATTACATGCTAAGTCGTGTATGCCTAATTGCGCTCTAAATGTGTAAAACCAGGGGTTGCTACCATGGTATTGACCCATTGTATTGAGCGCTTGATTATCTATTTGGTCTCGTCTAAGAATACCATCGGAAGTGGTGTGGTTTTGACTCATGGTATTGATAAAGGCTAAAACTATATAAGGAGAAGAAGATCATTGTGCAAAGCGGTGCAGGTGTCTAGGCTTTAAATGAATACTTCACTCCGAATTTTATCTGTATGGTTGAACTCTGTTCTTAATCGATAGATCTGAATCTATGATGCACCTATGAATATGATGAAGGTTCAAAATCTCTAGATCTGGAAATGATGAATCTCTAGGATGATCTGAAAAGAAGTATTGAAGACCTGGCACAAATCTGTTGAAGAAATTGAAGAAATCTGGGTAAGTTCATAGATCTGGTCTGTTCTGCAAAGTTTATCTTTTATAGATCTATACGCAGGTTCATTTCATAAAAAGCGCGTGTATACGCGGATCTGTTTAAACAAAGGCGCGTATGGGCAGTTAGGGTTGTTTTGAAAAATGCACAGATGTATACGTGGGTTCGTTTCGTGAAAAGCGTGTGTATACGCGGATCTGTTTAAAAAAAGGCGTGTATGGTATCTAAACTTATAGTTGCTCAAGGTTGAATGTGATTCTGCATATCTATTCTGAAGTCTAGGTTATCTTTGATATTCTGGTTACAGTGGTTTCACTGTTCTGTTGGAAGCAATGGGCAAAGTATGATTGTTAATAAGTGAAGGGTTGTATTGAAGCTATTTGATCCAGTTTGAAAATTGATGAAACGTGGTCTGTAGTGGAGCTGAGGGTCGAAGCCTTCAGTAAGGGGGTAGTAGCTCCCTTCCAGGAGAAACTGGTAAACGAGAGCAGGGGGTTGTAGCTCCCTTCCAGGAGAGGCTGGTAAATGAGAGAAGGTTGTAGCCTTCTGCAAGTGGGTGCCTGCATGCTGGTATGAGTCTGCACCAGTACATGGTTGTAAGATGTTTTCTTTATAATAAAATATTGAAGGCTGAGACAACGACAGCGGTGGTTTTCTCCCGAATTGGGTTTCCACCTAAAAATCCTGGTGTTCATGTGTGTTTCTTATGTGTGATGATTTACTCTGTTCTTACTGCATATGTTTACTGTTTATTGAACATCTAATGAATGAATGATGGAATGATATAAGTGAAGAATTATCTGCATAATAATATTTCTGGACATACACATGTTTTATTAAGGATATCCACGAGTTTTGAAGTAAGAAAAAGTAAAAATATTTGAGTAAGTCCTAAATACTGATTCACCCCCCCCTCTCAGTATTTTTCCCAACAAATTGAACTAAAATTTGCGCAGGTTCCTGCATTATTTTCTACAGAAAAACACGTAGGCAAGGAAAAACTTGGAAAAAATAAATAACAAGCTTTCTTTTTCAGGGATTCTTGAAATTTATCTACCAAACCAGACTCAGAGAAGTCAAAATCGGAAAACTAAAATTTCAAACTGAATACAAACAAAATAAACTAAGCTCTAGATATCCCTAGCGGAGTCGCCAAATTGTTACATGGATTAATCCCTCTTGCGGACAAGAGCGATCTCCCTAGTACTCTAGCGAGTAACTAGAAACAAAGATCCATTTGAAAACATTTTCCTCTAGATTAATTGCATTCCAAGATTAGTATAATAGTAAAGTAGAGAGGACATGCCCCTACCTCGAAATCTAAACGTTTGATGTAGCCCTTTGTCCCGTCACTCCAAAGTAGTTTTCCACTAAGTAGAACCTGCAATCAAAGACAAGACAAATAATCAAATCATCTGCAACATATAATAATCAAAGAATACTAATCCAAATTAGTGATCAAGGAGTCTAAGTATTGACATTATTCCAATAAGCATAGAAAAAAAGCAATGAGAAAAAGAGATCTATATGTATTATCTTGAATAGAAAGAGTAATCTTACAACCTGATGCCTTGATGTTGTACAAATTTCTCCTGGGGTCCTGAACAATCACTCTCCTTTATTCTGATAAGCTTTCCTTTCTTAGAATACCAGCATGAAGTTATGGAAACAAAGGTGTGATCTTCCTTATGCAAAAAACAACTCACTTGTGTAGAAAGTATGCACTCATATGAACTCTCTTCAACATAGAAACTGTAATGTTCCAAATTTTTAGCTTCCAAGCTAAATGGAACATTAGAGTTAGCAGCAGCTATAGTCGGCAAATAAATGGGTAGAAAAGCCCATAAGTCTCCTAAGGAGGATAAAAAAACTCCAAGTGTGAAAGGAGACATTCTTTCAAGCTCAATAAAACGCCTCTATGTGTGAACAAGGATAAAATGCAGTTGCTTTGACTTGGTCAACTGCGCAGTCTTGGAGGGGAAGAAACCCTAGGAATAATAACGCAATTTTGGAGGGAAGAGCATCTTTGGATAAAGGAGACCTAATTGGTTGGGCCCAAGGAGAATCAAACTCGTATTCTATATGTGGAAGAGGATGGGAGCATTTTTCTTCATGTTTTAGATCATTATTCATGTCTCTCTTGACATTTTCTTACTCTTGCTGTTTAGCAAAGTAGCAGTGATGTTTAGCACTTGGGTGTTCTCGAGAGGGAATCCCACCTCTTCCTTTGAGGAGCCTCATTGGGAGAGCTTGAATTCATCATTCCACATCATTTTTTCAGGCCAAGCTTCAGCCATCTTCATCAGCACAGTTTCTTGGGGATATTGTGCAGTGTTGCGGGGTGCAGCAGTGGAAGGGATTGAAATCCCACTTTCTGAGCTAATATTTTGTTGGAGGGAGATTTCCTTTCATCCAGAGATCTGTTTGGAGGGTCTTGGAGAAGATTTCATATCAGTGGTATCATACCACACACTTCTTTTAGTTTTCAGTGCAGTTGTAGCTGGGACCTGCGTTATTTTGGGAGGCAGATTTCATTGCAGGGTTTGGTGGCTTCTTTGTGGTTTTTCCTTGTGATTGAGAGGTTCATTCTCTCATGGGAGGAAGCCTTTGAAGGATATGCATCAGATCATATTTCTATCAGCCTCTTACACTCTCATGCTTCATGTTGCAGTGAGTATTCAGAAATTTTTGAATATTACATTTTGTATTTAGAGAGTTTGACAAGAAACCCTTGCCGGGTTGTCTTGCTTTTTGTATAAGGAGACTAGATATCATTCCTTGAGAATTTTTTATTAATATATGAGTAGATATATTGTTTCCTTCATTTTATAAGTATAAAACCTCTCATATACTACGCATTCCATCAAGCAGAAACTCCGTTATTTTGCAGTCTTGGGGTTTTAGCACTTCCTGGCAATACTAGTAGTGGGAGATCTGTTTAGCCCACCTAGTTTTCTTTGTTTCAGCTCTATTCTTGGATTTAGATTGTTTATTTCTGTATATATGGGATCCAAGATTCCATTTCAGTATTTTATTTCATGCATGGCTGGAAATGTGTTTTTACTTCTTGCTTCCTGAGTTTTCCCAAGGAGGAATATTTACATAGCTATAGATAGAGCCTGAGAAGGGGCCAGCTAGCCTCCGGATCTCATCCTCTTTTTAGAGGTGACGTATCTAGTAAATTCCCACTCAATCCATCTCTGAAATAGCCTTGTTCATATTTCCGACAAAGGAACATTTCAGTGGAGAAAAATCTGTTGATTTCCATTTTGGAACATTACAGTGGTATTAGAGCTTCGAACTTGGCTCAGCTTGTGAAGTTCAAAATTCATAAGCAGAGGTTTCAAGGATGAAGAAGATGAGTGTACTCTCATCCATCTTCAAATCTCAAGAAAAAGAGGGAAAATTCATTGAGATTCCAAGGGGGTCTCAAAGAAGAAGAGGTTGCAATGAGATCTCAAGCCATTGCATTTCAAAGAAAGAAGAGGTGGAAAGAAACCAGAAAGCTTCAATATGTGCAGAAGGAAGGGAAGATAAGCTGAAAAAACTTCTTCCAAAATTTATGTAGAGCTTTCAAGGAGAGCTGAAGAACTCAATACTGGAGATGGGATCTCCAAAGGAGGACGAATCTAGTGCAGAATCTAGATTTTCACATGGTGAGAAGGAGCATGCAACTACACACCATAGTGCATAGTGTAGTCAAGAGCCCATATCTATCTTGATATGGAGGAATGGAGTTGATATCTTGCATTTCACATTGTCGAAGGCAAGACCTTCAGTTCATATTCTTGAACAAGAGGACATGGGGGTCTCTTTTTCACAAAGGGATCAAGTTGTTGGAAGCTTGCCCACACACATTATTGAAGAATAGGGCAACATCGTTGTCATATCTAGAGCACATACAATGCCTCATGCAGAGAAGGGAGGATCACATTCTACCACAGGAGGGATTCTTGCTTCTTTGCAAGGAAGTCCCTAGGATCTCATACATAGAGGTCCGATCACAATCAGTGAGCAACATGATTGTGCAGCATTGCAGCTGGAAGGAGGAGGAAATGAGGAAGAGCAACATCAGTTGATGAGAGGCATACACCCTTCCATATTTTAGAAAGCTAATGCAAGGAAGAGGCAGGCTGATTTGCGCAGTGAGGGCAAGGGCAAGGTTGCCCAATCATCTATACAGTCTACTTTTGACATTGATGTCTCACTATATGGAGGCATTCCACCTGGGAGGCCACCTGATCTTCAGTTGATGAGAGATGTCTTGTCTTTGGGTTCACCACTCTTTGATTTTGGAGAGGTGAAGAGTTTTGAGGAGAAATTTTTCATGGGGGATGTCAAAGTAGCAGGCAGTAGCATGAGTGGAGCTTCACATGCCAGATCACCAGTGTTGTCACTGAGGAGGATTGATCCTTATTGGAGGTCTCAGCTTTTTGTAGAGTACTCCAAGGATCTTGGTGCATGCATGATTCTTGATGACCTGGATGGAGATGACAGATACATGGTGGATGATGTGGTCATCTATTCCTATGGCAGGATCTTCTTGACTAGATCTTCTAGTCTCAAGGAGAAGCTGTTACATGCATCACATGAGGAATTCTCTTCTATGCACCTTGATGCATATTTCCAATTGATGGAGGAGTTCACTTGGGAGGGCATCCAGCATGAAATATATCAGCATATGGAGAGATGCATAGCCTGGATGGTGATAGAGAGGATGTCACAACCACCTTCCTACTCATTGAGAGTGAGGGAGAATTTTCAGTTGAGCCATTTCAGCTCAAGACCTCAAGTACATGATGGAGGAGGTATAATTTCACATTTTGTATTGTACTTCTTTTCATTATTTGGGCAGCATGATGTATCAAGAAGAGTTGCTTCTTCTTGCATATTATATGATGATGTACTTGCAGCTACTTGTAGCATTGATTTTGGCTATCTTTTTTATGAGCTATGGGGGAAGCCATATGTCTCTTGGTGTGCACCAATGACATCATATTGTAACTTCATGTTTCCATCTCATGAGATGACTATGGAAGCAAACAAGTGGCTGGTAAAGAACTTTTTGATTCTTATTTTGATGCAGGCCAAGGGTGCACTGTGCTAGTTCCATGAGAGGGACCAAGATTCACTCTCCGGTTGTCAATTGGCAACTTGTTTTTATTGTATCTTGCTTCCATGCATTGCTGATGTGTTCTTGTTCAAAGGAAGCTTGTATGAGGGAGAGATGAGGCAGAAAAAAAAGTTTTTGTTGCTATGGTTGCACTTGGGAGAGTATGGGCAGAATTCTTCCCATAATTTTCATGACATTTCTGAAGAGAAGGAAGGCACATTCATGGTGCAAGGAGGCTACCCTTCAGCATTGAGGGATCATGAGGGATTTCCATGTTAGAAGGAGATCTTATCACATAGCAGCATCATGGTGGATGGATTTGGCATGTGGAATGTCAAAGGGAGGAGTCATGGAGCCTTATTACAAAGGCCTACAACGTTGTCACATAGGAGCATGTTCTTAAGGATGAGATATTCCAAGGGGAGGAGGTATCCCTTCTTCTTGCAGATTTTTATGAGCATATTCTCATGGGAGGACTTATTGGAGGATCTCACTTTCATCCCAATCACTATGTATGGTAGAGAATGCATTTCTGTACTTTTTGATTACTCTATTGAGTATTTGTACTTTATCACCATGTTTGCACAGTGCATTGCTCCTCAAAAGAGCAAGAGTATTTTTGGGTTTCATGGTCACTTAAGGGCCAATGTTTATGATGATAGTAGCCCATCTATACATGAATTTGGGCAAGTGTATTGTTATTCTATCTATGTACAACTGATAGACATTGATGCTTACTTTCCCATGTTGGGAGGACATACATATTCAGATTGTAACTTGTTGCAGGAACACTTGCCATATGACATTCTCAAGCAGCAGTTGGGAGAACTGCGCTGTATCCACC
Organism: Pinus albicaulis; assembly: GCA_034641835.2. NCBI lineage: Eukaryota > Viridiplantae > Streptophyta > Pinopsida > Pinales > Pinaceae > Pinus > Pinus albicaulis. The sequence continues at coordinate 1,971,217,031 of CM076578.1, forward strand.
AGAGAGACCATATGTATCATTCAAACTTGCACATAACCTTCAACCATTTTCTGATTTGATTCCATGTGGTGATGATGTGCCATTCATCTTGAATGGAATGGTTTGGGTTGGTATGACTCATGATCTTGGAGGAAGAGTCTTTGGAGGCTCAATCTTCTTCTTTCCATTGGAGGGCAATCATGTTTCCAGCCCAATATCAACATACCCTCTACACTTATCATGAGTGGAGAGGAGGACAGTGTGGGATAGGCCCTCTTTCCTATCACGTTCACTTATTCAGCCCACCTTCATTTCAGGAACACAAGGTGGAAGAGACTTTTCATGAGTTACCATATTGGAGGGTGACTCACTTCATTTGGATGATTGCATGGATGAGGGAGGCACCCATTCACCATGTTGATCATCACTCCTACTTTGTGGAGGCCATGAGACAGCTAGCATGTTTCCATTCACACTTTCCACCTTTGATTGTTGTGGGCAATTTGGTTTTTCACCCTTGGGGGTGAGAATTGAATGAAAGTTTATTGGCAGATTCTCTTGATGCAGTGATGGAGGCTATTGACGGAGGCCACATGAGGAGGAGGGGAGATATTTTTCTCTCCTTATGCATTTTCTTGAGGACAAGCAAATATTTTGGAGGGGATGACTGTAATGTTCCAAATTTTTAGCTTCCAAGCTAAATGGAACATTAGAGTTAGTAGTAGCTATAGTCGGCAAATAAATGGGTAGAAAAGCCCATAAGTTTCCTAAGGAGGATAAAAACACTCCAAGTGTGAAAGGAGACATTCTTTCAAGCTCAATAAAACACCTCTATGTGTGAACAAGGATAAAATGCAGCTGCTTTGACTTGGTCAACTGCACAGTCTTGGAGGAGAAGAAACCCTAGGAAGAATAACGCAATTTTGGAGGGAAGAGAATCTTTGGATAGAGGAGACCTAATTGGGTGGGCCCAAGGAGAAGAAAACTCGTATTCTATATTAGGAAGAGGATGGGAGAATTTTTATTCATGTTTTAGATCATTATTCATGTCTCTTTTGACATTTTCTTACTCTTGCTGTTTAGCAGAGTAGCAATGCTGTTTAGCACTTGGGTGTTCCCGAGCGGGTATCCCACCTCTTCCTTTGAGGAGCCTCATTGGGTGAGCTTGCATTCATCATTCCACATCAGGTTTTCAGGCCAAGCTTCAGCCATCTTCATCAGCATAGTTTCTTGGGGATATTGTGCAGTGTTGCGGGGTGCAGCAGTGGAAGGGATCGAAATCCCACTTTCTGAGCTAATATTTTGTTGGAGGGAGATTTCCTTTCATCCAGAGATCTGTTTTGAGGGTCTTGGAGCAGATTTCAGATCAGTGGTATCAGACCACACACTTCTCTTAGTTTCCAACGCAGTTGTAGTTGGGAACTGCGTTATTTTGGGAGGCATATTTCATTGCAGGGTTTGGTGGCTTCTTTGTGGTTTTTCCTTGTGATTGAGAGGTTCATTCTCTCATGGGAGGAAGCCTTTGAAGGATCTGCATCAGATCAGATTTATATCAGCCTCTTACACTCTCATGCTTCATGTTGCAGTGAGTATTCATAAATTTCTGAATATTACATTTTGTATTCAGAGAGTTTGATAAGAAACCCTTGCCGAGTTGTCTTGCTTTTTGTATAAGGAGATTAGATCTCTTTCCTTGAGAATTTTTGATTAATATATGAGTAGATCTATTTTTTCCTTCATTTTATAAGTATAAACCCTCTCATAGACTGCACAGTCCATCAAGCAGCAACTCCGGTATTTTGCAGTCTTGGGGTTTTAGCACTTCCTGGCAATACTGGTAGTGGGAGATCTGTTTAGCCCACCTAGTTTGCTTTGTTTCAGCTCTATTCTTGGATTTAGATTTTTTATTGCTGTATATATGGGATCCAAGAGTCCATTTCAGTATTTTATTGCATGCATGGCTGGAAATTCGTTTTTACTTCTTGCTTCCTGAGTTTTCCCGAGGAGGAATATTTACATAGCTATAGATAGAGCTTGAGAAGGAGCCAGCTAGCCTCTGGATCTCATCCTCTTTTTAGAGGTGACATATCCGGTAAATTCCCACTCAGTTTATCTCTGAAATAGCCTTGTTCATATTTCCTACAAAGGAACATTTCAGTGGAGAAAAATCTGTTGATTTCCATTTCGGAACATTACAGAAACTATATAGATTAGTCTCTAATCACGTTGGTATTTACATGTGTCTACCCTTCAACCTGAAACTTGAGCTCAATTTATAGGGAAATGGAGGTAGTTTAAGTTCCATGAAGAGGGGGATGGATTCCTCTCGTGAAGGGATTTGAGTTTCATGGACCAAGGGATAAGCTCCATCAGTGGAGGGATAAAGCTTGAACTGATCGCGACTCTAGAAGCTTCCAGTTGGGAGAATATTCAACCAACTAGGCTTTTATAATTTACTTTTTTCTTTTACTTGCTTTTCACGGGGGTGCACAGGTTTTAGTAGCAAAAAGTGCGGGCGTCGCCGCAGTTTATGGATAGAACATCAGTGCATGCATAGGGAAAGGCTATAAAAGCCACACAGGTATAATTTTAGGGTTTTACAGAGCTTTTCTCCAATTTTCAAGTCTTGATTCAGGAACATGAGTGTTTTTGACCTCTAAGGGAACATGATATGGATGGTGATAGACCCATATAAACAGTCAAATGTCATGGTGAAAAAATGACGTGTAAAAAGCACCCACCCAGTTTCTATTAAGGGATGTAGGCCTCCTTAATTTCTACGAGGAGGCTAAATCCATGAAGGGGCACAATGGGTTATTAGGACAATTGATCTACAGGTGGGATGCCCACTGACAAGATTTCTGGTTCCGGTTTGGTCCTGGCTAGTGGTACTAGCCCACTGAGGAGGAAATTTATTTTATTACTGGCCTATCTAGGAGAGGGAAGGATTTTCCCTAGTTCCAAGATGTCCCCGTCAGTTATGTAGCAGGGAGTTAGTTGGCGTACTCCCAGAAATACATCAGGGATGATATAATTTCTCCTGCAGATTTCTAGGTGTCTGGTGGTTAGCTACGCATTGCTTCGTTTGGTGAAGAGGAGGTTAGGTGCCTCTCACTACTACTGACGACCATTTCACATTATACCAGTGACGCGCAGTGCACTAGTTGCCCTATTTTATTTTATGTTGATTCTTTATTCCAGACGTCATGACTTGTTAGATGGTTTGCCATTTTTTTGCAGCAATTTTGTATAGCATTAGATAGATGTCATTCTCAGGCATGTGGGAGGTTGACCTTCCCCTTTGCTTCAGAGTTATTTTGTTTATTTTTTGAGAGGTTTTCAGAGACGAGGCCTACTTTTGTCTGCAAGCCTCGTATGTCGATGTTACATGTACGGATGTAGATGTGGGGCGAGATGATGCCCAAGAGGGGTCTATCCAAGTATCTGACCATGATATCTAATGATGCACTGGAGTTGCTAGACAGTGTTGATGATCACATGTTCGTGATGATATTGTGTCCTTACGCGGTTTTAGATATGGGAGGGTGTACCAACATCCTCTTCACATAGGATGAGCCACCAGATGCTAGAGGTAATATTAGCATTTTCTTTAAATTAATATAGTTTCATTTTATTGTCTTAATTAATTAGAATAAAATTTATTCTAACATGTTATTTAACTTGTTTTATTAAATTGTTTAATGAAATTGTTTAATTATTTTTGTGTACTATATATTTTTTAGATATTGCCACATTTGTTGGGGACATGATTCCACCCCCTCCGGATGATCCCGTAGATAAAAAAGAGATGGAAGAGGCCACAAATTAGGGTGAAAGACCTCCTCGGGTGTAGATACTCGCGGGAATTCGGTGTAGGGTAGAAATCTGATTCAGGATGGAGTTGGGAAATCGACTGTGTAGACTCCTGGTTGATGAGGAAGTCCACCATGCGATGATCAGAGAGATCCAGGTTGATCATATGCTCATAGAGCTCTGGAGGGACATGCCCCGTGATATGATGAGCCTTATGCATCATATCATCAGAGTTTCCAGGCTACTGATGGCTAAGAGGGACAGGTGCCATGGAAATGCGCAACACAACAACTCATAGGATGATCATTATCACGAGGGGAGTGATCATTCTAATAATTTACCCCCTACTCCTTCACCTCATGCCAGAGATGAGTAGCCAACATCTATTCTTGAGCAAGCATGTCCATCTGAGTAGGCACCATCCACTGAGCAGGTTGCACCATCTTAGCAGGCACCTCCTAAGAAGATACCATTTGAGTAGGCACCTCTAGAGAAGGCACCTCCTGAGAAAGCACGTCCATCTGATTAACAGGCACCATTGACAGAGCAAGCAGCTCTGGTTGAGCAGGCACATCCACCTGAGCATGAGGCACCATCGAATAAGCAGGCCTCGAGTACTAGCTATAGTATCGATGTAGTACCACCAGATATTTGACATTTATATGCAGTTCTATTACAATTTTATATTTTTGAGATTATACAGTTATATTTATATATATATATATATATATATATATATATAGATATATATATATATATATATAGATATAGATATATGGTGCGTGTATTTTATGTTCATGTTGATGTACTTAATTTACATGTTGGTGTTCATCATGATGTGTATATTGTTATTTCATGTTAGATATTTTCATTTAATCTGCTTGCAGATAGATGTGTATGTGATAGCAGTTATTTGACATGAGATGTATATTTGTTGTTTGTGTTGCGATTATGTTATACAATGCTTGTGTTTTGTTAGATGATCATGATCACGATGATTAGATGATGTTAGCGAATTTGAATGTGTATTTCAGAATATGATGTTTGTACGATGGTTATCATGATCGTGATGTTTATTTTTAATATTAAATCATGATATTTATTAAATATTATGTATTGGTAATTCTAATTGTAATGGTACATATTGTGATTGTAATTGTAATTTTAATTGTAATTATATGTATCGTGATTGTAATTGTAACTATATGTAAAATATTTGTAAAATTGTAATTGTAATTGTATTGTGAAATTGTAAAATTGTAATTGTAATTGTATGTATTGACATGATTCAATTTTATTAAAATTGTAAAATTTGTAAATTAGCAATGTTTTATTTTACTATTTTCTTGCATTATTTTTGTAAAGTAGTTTTAAATATTTTTCAAAACAGATCTAGATATTTGAATCTATATTTTTTGTAAAGAAGTTGTATAAATACTTCCAAAGTCGAAATGCAAAGGGTTGAACCCTTGGATGAGCTTCTAAAAGCAGAATTGTAATCAATCTGAATTGTCTTTATATTGATGAAAGGATTTTGGATTTGCTTCAAAACAATTTTTCATCTTCTGAGTTCTTCTTAAGTTATTCATTTCCATTTTTTTGTTTCTTCATGTATTTAAGTTTTGATAAGATAGGTTGAATGTAAAATTATTTTAAATTCCTTGTGAAGTTATAAATAATTACATATATTAGTTTATGAGACTGTTTATCTTTCTAAGTGCTTTACATGAATAAATTGTAACTTTTTCATGAAATTAAATACATTGTGTTGGGATATAAATATTGTTTAACAAATATTCTATTGGATATTCAGAGAATAAAAACCTCTTACAATTCTACCTTACACCCATTCTTAATCTAAATTACTGTTAACTTTTCTGGATATTTAAGTTTTATTAAGGTTTAAACACCTAATTTTATAAGTTCTAAACGTTAACCAAGAATTATCTCAGAGGTACAACACCAACTAAGGTCGAGGTAATCCAAAATTTCCTCACTTTGAAGACACATATAGTGGTACAAAGTTTTTTTGGTTATACTTGGTATTATCGGCGCTTCTTAGAATTTTTTTGTAAAATAGCATTCCCACTTTTTCAACTATTGTCTAAATATGAATAATTTGTGTAGACTAATGCTTCCCAATCAACTTTTTCAATGATCAAGAAATTAGTCTACGAAGCTCCGATATTGCGTGGCTCCAATTTGAAAATTTCGTTCGATATCTCTACTGACGCTTCCATACAACAATTGGAGCAGTATTGGAACAAAAAGAAGATAATATGTCGTATGTGATCTGCTATGTCAGCAAGAATTTAACTCTTGCTGAGCTTAACTATACAGTAACTGAGAAGGAATTTTTGGATGTTATTTATGCTATTAACAAATTATATTACAGGGTACCCTACCTTTGTGCATACATATAATTCAACTATCAGGTATCTATTGAACAAACATACGACTCTTGGATGAATCACAAGATGTTTATTACTGTTACAAGAATTTGATATCACTATTGTGGACAAGCTAGGGAAATATAGCGTTGTAGAAAATTTATTGTCTAGGCTGAACATTAATAATGAATATATGCCTATAAAAGTTAGTTTTCCTGATGAACATATTTTGTGATTTCTACTCACACTCCTTGGTATGCAGATGTTGCTAAGTATCTTGTTGTAGGTAAGGTACCTCGTCATTTGTCACACAGGGAACAAGGGAAAATTATTCAGCAGAGTTCCTGTTATACATGGATAGAAGGGTACCTCTTTTACACTGGACCAGATCAAAAAATATAATTTTTTGTAAGTGAGGACGAAATCTACAATGTTCTCAAAGCTTCCCATGATGAACCTTGTGGGGGACACTTTTTTGATAAATGAACCGGTCAAAAGGTGCTGCACATGGGATACTATTGAACCTATATATTTAGAGATGCTAAAATATATGTTTATGGGTGTGACAATTGTCAAAAAATGGCCAACCTATTTGATCAGATGAAGTACCACTATAAAATCAACTAGTTCTTAAGCCCCTTGAGAAATGAGCTACTGATTTTGTCGAGCCATTTAATCCTTTGTCTCTCCAGAAGGTCCATATCCTTGTATGTGCATACTATGTGATGAAATGGGTGGAAGCCAAAGTTGTTTCAAAGGCCCCTTGTTATAGCACCATTTTCCACCTTCATGTGCTTGATGATTGACACATTGGCCTTGGGCACCCTTTCCCCTCAGGCTTGACCATCTTCACAAAAAGCAGTATCTTAAAACCCATACGCGACTTTGCCCAAAATTTTCCGCGTATATACGCGAGTCCATTCATAGATATCCGCGTATACCATTTTAATCATTAAAAAATATATATTATTCCCTATTTTCGAGGCAGGGTTGATGGTTAATGCAGAAGTGTCCTTAGACACGTACTTTTATTGATTATGAAAAGAAATTACATAAAGTGTTGCAGAGTTTACAAATGTAAACTTCTACTAACTTGCAAATAGGAGACTAACCTATTTATAAGAAATCTGTCCTAACTTAATTTAGTTATGGATCACTTGAAAAAAGAACAAGTGTCCATCTACAATAAATGAATTTCTAACCACTCTACTAACTTTATTCCTATTTTAGAGTCTTAGAAACAACTCTATTCTAGAGTCCTATCTTTAATAACAAAATTCTATTTCTAAGTATCTCAAATATTTATTAGATATTCTAATTTAATAAATATTTTTATTCTCTAATATTTATTAAATATTATAATTTAATAAATATTTTATCCTAAATTTACATTAACATATTTGGATCATCTAACATTCCCCCCTATGATCCAAAGATACATTACAACATATACCAAGTTCATCTCTCAACTTAGTAAATTTTATTATGCTAAGAGATTTGGTGAAGATATCGGAGGTCTGATCTTCTGAAGGACAATAAATCGGCTTGATGACATCCTTTGCAATGAGTGATCTGATATGATGATACTTGGTGTCCACATGCTTTGTCTTTGAAGGGAAAACTGGATTCTTGGCAAGCTTTATTGCTGACTGATTGTCGATGAATAACGAAGTAGCTTCTTCTGGAGGAATTCACAAGTCCTGTAAAACGCGACACAACCAAACAATCTCACATGCTGCTTCCCATGCTGAAATGTACTATGCTTCTGTTGAAGAAGTGGCCACTGCATCTTGCTTCTTGCAACTCTAGGAAACTGCAGCTAACCCATGTTCATTAAATAACCTAAGGTTGATGCCCTGTCATCAATACTGCCAGCAAAGTCGGCATCTGAAAATCCACCAAGTACAAATTTTTTAGTCTTTTTGTAAAGAAGACCACAATATTTTGTTCCTTGGATATAACGAAGAACTCTTTTGGCTGCATTCCAGTGGTTGTCTTGAGGTTCCTGCATAAAGCGGGAAAACATACTGATGGCATAAGAAAGATCTGGTCATGTAGTTGTCAGATAAATCAACCTACCAATCAACTATCTATAAGTAGTGCTATCCACCATTTCCCCCCCTTCAAATTTTGAAAGTTTCAAGTTTTGTTCCATAGGGGTGAGAACAGGCTTGCAATCCTACATTCCAAATCGCTGAAGAATTTCTGCTGCATACTATCTCTGATAAATGACGATCTGATGTGGACGTTGGAATACCTCAAATCCAAGATAGTAGTGATCCCAAATCTGTCATCTTAAAACTTAGATGTAACTCCTTTTTCACCTGTGCAATGTGATCATCATTATTGCCTGTGATAATCAAATCATCTACATACACAACCAAAATCACCAGATTTTCACTTTGTTGGCGTACATACAGGGTATCATCAGATTCATTTCGTTGAAAACCAACTTTCCGAAGGTATTCATCCATTTTGGCATACCAAGCTCGGGGAGCTTGTTTTAACCCATATAAATCCTTTATCGGTTTGCAGAATTTATGTTCCTGTCCTTCAATTTCAAAACCTAGTGGTTGTGTCATGTACACTTATTCCTGTAAATCTCCGTTGAGAAAAGCACTTTTGACATCCATTTGATGAAATTTCCATCCTTGTTGAGCTGTTAAGGCAAGTGTGAGTCAGATGGTGTTCCATTTAGCTGCAGGAGCAAATGTTTCATCATAATCTATCCCTTCCTGCTGTGCAAAACCCTTAGCAACAAGTCTTGCTTTATACTTATCAATATCACCATTTTTCTTGTGCTTAATGTGGTAAACCCATTTACATCTGATGGGTTTAACATGTTGAGGAAAATCAAAAAGTTGCAAGTGTTGTTGTCTTGAACTGCCTGATATTCATCAACCATAGCCTATTGCCATTCTTTATGTTTTACTTCTTCTTGATAAGTAGAAGGTTCAGTAAAATCATTTGCTATCAAGGAAAAATTGCCTTCATTTCTTTGTGATCCCCTTGTTCCTGTTTTATTATGTTCTTTAGGCTTTATATCTTTAAAAAGTTGAACTGCCCATTTTGGAAATTGATGTTCACTGGTTTGAGCTTGTGAAAAATCATTATCATTAAAAAAAGGGTTGATGTAAACTGATGTTTGTTGATCAATCGCAGGTTCTGGGGGCAGAGAGTCATTGTTAGAAGAATTACTGCTGCTAGGAGAGTTGGATAAACTACTAGAAGACCCATATGGCATTGATGAAGAAGACGGACTGGATGAATCATCTTCAGATGAAGGAAATTCAAGTTCATACCAATTTTGTGAATTTGGTTGAATTTGTAAGTTTCCATTTCTTTTATTGCTTTTTGTTTCTAAATTTTGAAGAAGACTTTCAACTTTTTCAACCCTCTTACTCTCATTTTCATAAAAAATCACATCTTTGCTTACAATAAATTTCCCATTCGACAAAAGTCGGTACCATTTCTTCTCATCAGAATACCTGATCATTGTGCACTTCAAGCTTCGTGCATCAATCTTAGTTCATTTTTCCTTTGGAACTAAAGCATAACAGACTGATCCAAAAACTCTAAGATGTTTTACTTGTGGTTTGAATCCAAACCATGCTTCATAAGGTGTGATTCCATATAAAGAAGCTGTGGGAGATCTGTTTCTCAAGTAGACAGCGGTATGAATTGCTTCAGCCCAATATGAAGGACTTAAATTTTTGAAAGTTAACATAGATCGCGCCATTCCTAACAAGGTACGATTCATTCTTTCTACTAATCCATTTTGCTGCGGAGTGTAGACATTGGTAAGATGTTGTTTTATGCCATTATCCATGCAATAATTTTTGAATACATTTGAAGTGAATTCTCTTTCATTTTCAGTTCTAAGAGTGCCAATATTCTCCTTTACTTCATTTTCAATAAGCTGACGAAAAGTTTTGAGCTTTTCAAATGCTTATGACTTTTGCTTCAAGAAATATACCCAAGTCATCCTACTAAAATCATCAAAAAAGAGTAAGAAATATCTGCAACTTCCAAGTGAATTTGGGAAGGGTCCAAAAATATCATTGTGAACCAACTGCAAATGCCTGTTTGCACGCCATGAGCTTGTAGGAAAATTCTCTCGATGTTGTTTTCCAAAAATGCAAGATTCACACTTTGCATTTTCCCTTTTGAAGGTTGGAAGTCCTTTAACCATTCCCTGTTTTTGTAACTGAGAGAGTGCCAAAATTGAGATGGTCATATCTTACATGCCACAATATGATCGTAGAAATATCTGTACTTTCTTCTCCTGAAAAGTCATAATTTCTTGGAATAACTGTCCCTTTCATCCTTAACAGTTTTCCATCCTCATAACCTGTCATTACTGTTTTCATGTTTTGTTTGACTGAGTTTATTTTAACTAAGCCATCTTCCATAATCACCATATGTCCTGCTTGTTGAATCGTGACTAAAGATAACAAATTTTTCTTGAATGTTGGGACATACCATACATTTGAAATCATTATTTCTCCAATTCCTGGTAAAAAAAATTTAACTACACCTTTGCCTGAAGGAGTATGTTTTGTTTTATCAACAAGATAGATTGAATTTGGATGACATTCTTTGAAACTCCAAAAGAAGTCACGTCGAAATTTCATGTCTTGAGTTTCGCCTATATCCAGAATCCATGCATCTTCATAATCACTTCTGAGAAAGCTTGAAACCTGTAAAGTTGTTGCTTCTGTGTTGGTGAATACATATTCATAACTATCAAGATCGTATTCATCATTTGAAAATTGTGCAGAGTTTGGATGAAACTTAGGAATCTTCTCAATAGAAGTTCTACAATCTACCACATAATGACCAACTTTATTACATCTTCTACAAACAATTTGACTGAAATCACTACCTCTGCCTTGATGCTATCCGCGGCCTCTGCTTTGGCCTCTGTTTTGAGTTTTTCCTTTGCTTGGACTTTGTCCTCTGCCTTGATAAAATCCTCTTCTTTGATTGTTGCCTCTTCCTTGAAAATTGCTTCTGCCTGAATTGTAGCCTCTGTTGAAATTGTTTCCTTTTCTTTGACTGCGACCACGACCTTGGGCTGCTTGATTTTGATCGAAATTTCCTCTTCCTCGGTTTCTTGAACTATCAGCTGAGGAGTTGCTTGAGCTAGCTTCGGTGAAGAAGACGTCTTCTCCAATATGTTTCTTCTTCCTGAAATTTTTATCATGTTGGGCTAACATGTCACTCAATTCATCAAAATTTATATTCTCTAACTTTCCAGTGACTTGCAAAGTTTCCAAAAAATGTGTATATGATGATGGAAATCAAGAAATTAAAATCATAGTTAATAAAATTTCATCAACAGCTTGAAAACCAACATTTATGATTTCTTTCTTGATGTTTTAAAGCCGTGAAATATACTCAAGGACATCACCGCCTTCAGTTAATTTTTGTTGAAGCAATTTTAATTGAAGATCAACCTTCTTTGATTCAGGTTTTGTATCAAAGAGATATTTAAATGTACATAAAACAGTCCATGCATCTGAAGAATTCTCAATGTGTATGTATATTTCATTACTAACTGAAGCTTTTATAAGAGCTAATGCCTTGGCATTTTTTACTTCCCATTTTGCAAGTGAAGCTGCATATGTTGGTTTATTTGGCTTAATGGTGCCATCGCAAATTTCATGCCACAATTCATTATATATGAGAGTGCTTTCAATTAGACGTTTCTATGTCTTATAAGATGTCACTCCTTCTATCTTATCAGATTCAGAGAACAGATTAATTAACTTCAACATTGTAGTGTTGAAGCAGTGCACCAAAAGAATCAAGCACAAAAAATTGAGAAACTCGTCACACGAAACACGCCACGCAAAAAACGAGCTATCAGGGCATGACCATGACCCTCGTATAGTCGTTCAAAAAAGGAGAAAAATGACTAAGCTTTGCACTTGGCTCTAGTCAATTTCTCGTTCAGTTTTTAAAATGAAATATTTGCAAAATTTGACCACTTGAAAATTCCCGTACAAATTAAAAAAAATACCCCCCCTCAAAGTAAAAAAAATACTTTGAGTTACAAAATAATTCTTATCTCTCTTAATAAAATCTCCTTATTAATCCAAAAATTGACAAATTTTTCTTCTCCAAACTTGTCTTCTCACCTTATTTCTCCATAAAAAGTTACAATTAAAAATTATCTCTCCAAAGTCACTGGTTCATTGAGCCCGATTTCTATAGGACAACGCTTGTCATGGAAACTCAACGGTGAGGGCATCGCTTGGTATGGCAGCTCGATCTCAGCTTTCACTAGATTGCGCTCCACACAGAGCTCCACATGATAAATCGATCCCTCAAAACAGTACAATAAAAACCATAAATTTTAGCTGCAAATTATCAAAAAATAAATTTGGCCTCGAATATTGGAATCAAATTTGATAAAAAATAAGCAATCTCTAGCTTAATCCAACCTTCACTAGAATAGATGAGTTGTTGTTTAATTTTTGTCATAGCATTTCCTCTGGAATTTGAAAATCGGCCATGAATGCTCTCTCTCACGTGAATTTGGCAGCCATCATTTGGACATATGGTGGATGGAAGCCATTAAATCTAAAGGCAAAGATAAATCCTTAAAAGATGAAGCCGTTAAACTCAGATGTCGGATGTAGGTTCAAATTACAGGTTAAACTTAGATGCCGGGCGTAGGTTCAAATTACAGGTTCAAATCGCTTTCTGTGCGAGAGGCACTAAAAATCGGTTGATCAACGTTCGATTCTCCAACGAAGATCCGAGTGAGGGTTAACAAACAATCCTTACATACATACAGCGTCTGCCCCGCATAAATAAACAGGTTTGAGCGGTCATGGCAACATATTCTGGGACCTTCAAATCAAGAGAAGATCATCGAAAGAAATTGGAATTGAAAGAGGCATGGAAGGCTGGACTTGCAGAAGCAGCAGAAGCAGCAGTGCTAATTCCGTAAGGAGAAGAAGCAGTGTTAAGTTGGACTCGGTTCAACGTTAAAGAAGCAGTGCTAATGCAGGATTCAGGACGTTTGGAATGAAGGATTCAAGACGTTTGAAATTTCGTAATGCAGGACGTAGAAGAATGGGATAGGACATAGGTTCAATGTTTAATACAGGCAGAAACATTAATACATAAGCGCTATGTTATCATAATTGTGGAGATAGTTCTCCCAATTTAAATATTCATCACTGTGGATCGTAAGAATGTCATGGATTATGAGTATAGGATTCGGTTCAATGAGGAATTTATGTTTGAAATGCTAATGCAGGATTCAGGACGTAGAAATGCGCGCATATTCAGATTTAAAAATTTAGAAATAAATCAAAATTAAATTTCTTTTCTAAAAAAAAATTAATAGATTGCATACCAATTTCTTTTCTCAAAAGTCTACAGAGCTGAAATCTCCACCTTCATGTCATCTGCATTATAGGTGGCTCTGATACCACATTAATGCAGAAGTGTCCTCAGACACGTACTTTTATTGATTATGAAAAGAAATTACATAAAGTGTTGCAGAGTTTACAAACGTAAACTTCTACTAACTTGCAAATAGGAGACTAACCTATTTATAAGAAATATGTCCTAACTTAATTTAGTTATGGATCACTTGAAAAAACAACAAGTGTCCATTTAGAATAAATTACTTTCTAACCACTCTACTAACTTTATTCCTATTTTAGAGTCTTAGAAAAAACTCTATTCTAGAGTCCTATATTTAATAACAAAATTATATTTCTAAGTATCTCAAATATTGATTAAATATTCTAATTTAATAAATATTTTTATTCTCTAATATTTATTAAATATTATAATTTAATAAATATTTTATCCTAACTTTACATTAACATATTTGGATCATCTAACAATGGTTATTCTCGTAAGTCAACCACCTCGGCCCATGGCCTAACTGTTTCCAACTGTAGAAACTAATTTGAGGGAGTATAAAATCCCCTTATGTGCACGGCCTAAGGGAGAGAGAAAATTATAGATATTATACTCTGTTGGAGCCCTATTTCAAGTCTGATATTCTCGTTCCCCCTGCAATTCCTAGGTATATTAAGGAAACCCTTGTTTCCTTGAGATGCTCATCATCCTATATGACATCTAGTGTGCACACATCTTGGAAGAATTCTTGCAAGGATAGGGCTGGACGGATCCAGAGGATGGTATGCTCGAAGGCCGTGGAAGGATTTTTTGGAAATACTGAGATGGGGGGTGAATCAGTATTCCTTTCAATTAGATCATTAGTTGATCTTCAATTATTATCAGTGCTTGTACAATGATAGCAGTAAACAAAAGGAACACAAATGCACACAGTTTTTAAGGTGGAAACCCACTCTGAGACAAAAACCACCTAATGCTTTTCTAATAATTCTTTAATATTCAACTCCAATTGAAAACAAAGCTCCAACTTCCTAGAATCTAGAAAAGCATTCTTCTCCAGCTCCCACTGGATGGATGATCCAATTCCTGAGATTCTTCAGTAGTCAACTGAATGGATGCTCCAACACCCAATGAGCTACAACTCACCCTAGCACCGCCCTACCACCCTATAGAAGAATAAAAGAAGAATGGACTCCCGTACTAGGGAAAATGGTCCAGTTTACAATGATATAGAATGATGTAGAAGAATAAGACACACTATTCCATAACCCCAGCTATGACACAATCACCTAATGATGATCCTATACCTCCCGATACTGCCTCTTCAACTCCTAGCAAATAGACACTAGTACAATTTTTACAATAATGTATTTACAATGACTTAGTACAATGATACCTTTACAGTGACTGTATGCAGTGCTGCCCAATTGAAGACTTCAAGTGATGAAATTATTGCTGCTATTCTACACCTTGGTTTCTTCTCTTGTCATGCTACCCTCTACTGCACCTTGCTTTGATTTGCTACCCAAGAAAGTCTGGTCCTTTGCAACCCTTGACAACACATGATCTAGATTTTTCTTGCCTTATAGGTGCTCGATATTGAATTTGGTGTCTCTATTTTATTTCCAATCCCCAATATCTGATTTTCCGTCTGGTAGTATTATTTTGAGCCCTCTTTCCAATGCCATAGGTCTGACCCAATTTGGATTCTTCAAGGGAGAGTTATGCCAAATCTCTCACAATGCCCTAATTATGGACTGTTTCAGTAGAGAAACATTGTACGGCATGCCACGTGTCAATTTTTCTTCATTTGGATCTAACATTGATAGAGAGAAAACTACAGTCCATGCACTATCTACCTCTTTTTACAGAATTCCAATCCAATAATTATAGAGAGAGTTATGATGATTTTACTACCGTCACTTCTTTCAAATGAATTTCAGGAGCCTGCAAAAACACTGACTTCCATAGATTATATATCCCAAAATATTGCGTACCTTGATCTGAGATTTCTGCAGGAGCTTCCTCAGGATTTCTTCTTTGCCGCATAAAAATTTCAGCTTCTGAGCCTTCGTCAAAAAAATGTAAGAGCGACAATGCCACGATGACCTGTTTAAGATGAATTTTAGGACCCTGCAAACACGCTAACTTCCACAGCTCATATCTCCAAAAATATTGCGCACCTCGATCTAAAATTTCTTCAGGAGCTTCCTCAGGATTTCGGCTTTGCGTCATAAAAATTTCAGCTTCTGAACCTTCATATAAAAAATGTTAGAGAAAAAATTCCACGATGACCTATTTCAGATAACAAAATCCCTTACCCTAGGAGGATATGAGGATCACAATTTATATAAATGCTTAGGTTTAGAGGGGCTTCAACAAGTGAGTGTGGGAGGGCTTTTAGGAACTTAAAATATTAAATATGACTTTTAAATGACCCATGCCACAACCCCATGGGGTTTTAGCCCACTAACAGGGGTACAAACTTCAAACATGAATATCTCTCAAACCGTGAAGAATTACGTGGCGTGCCATATATCAACGGAAACATCTCGACAAGTAGAAACCATCAAAATCATTCTTGACCCATAATATATTAATTTGGTAGCTCAAAATTCTCATGCAATATTGGGGTAGCCACTGGTGCTGCTTGGGTTGACATCAATGACAACCACTGATCAACAGGATTCAGGTGATCTCTCCACATTTCTATTATTGTACATCCCATTTATAATAAGAAGAATCATCTTGTTCCCGATATTTACATGTTTATATCTCTTTATATATGTGTAATGATCATTAATTGAATATTTAATTTTGTTTTTATGATATTATGCATGAGTTACACTAATGTCTAGGAGTTTCGTGTTTTTTCTTTCCTGATTTTCAGGTTACAAAACATGAAGGGTTGCTGGGGGTTTGCACCCCGCAAGATCTACATCAAACGTGGGACTTTCGGGTAAGTTTCGCAACTTGTTATATCTAGTTTTCAGTATAAAAGATAGGTTAGGTGAGTCCTTCTTGAACGGTATGTCCTTGGTCTATGAAGGTTGCCAACCCAAAAACCTTTAGGGTATCATATCTCGAAATAGAAATGGTGACTCCACTGGGGATCACATTTTTGTGATTTCCCATTTGGGTTGTTTTATCTGTCTTGTAGGTTCCCAACAGTTTCTATCACTTTTTCTAGTTCAATAAATCTTTTTCCAGTTAGACTGAAGACTTGGTCTCTTGATCATGCTTGACCTTTTTGTTTTTCTTATTTACCTTTCCATACACAGTTTTTATTCTGCACAGTCACGTATACACGCTGTTTTTTGCAAAGGGACCTGCGTATATGTGAGTTTCCGTTGTCACAGTTGCGTATACACGCTTGTTGCTAAACTGCAAAAGCGCATATTCTTGGGTGAAATTTGAATTTTTTTGGTTTTAAGCCTCTATGGTCTTGTCTGCCTGTGGTGACTTGTTCCTACAGTGTCTTTGAGGTCTCTGGACTGTGTCTAAAGTGGTTTTATGTCTATTTCTCTCTTATTTGTGTGAAGACCCACTCATTTGGTGAAATATTTGTGTTTGCAATTCTGGATTGAGCACCAAGGTCTTTTCTTGAAGATTCTTGGCTGTTCTGAGTATTTAGAACTGAGAGCTTATGCTCATTTACTCTTTCCTAAACTTATGTGTTGCTTCCCATTATGATTTTTGCCTATTTGGTGTGTTCGGTTTTCTTGATTTCATAGACTGATTTTGTTGTAATTTTCGAAGGGTCTCTTATTGATTCTTTGGAGTTTTTGTTCGTTGAAAGTTTACGCTATTGTGCTGAGTTGATTTGTTGAGTTTATTGTCTTCCTTTTGCTCATATAAGTCTCACTATGAAAGTAGCACGATTGGCTTGGGCATTTTGTTGAGGCTTTTGCTCGAAATTCAAGTTTTCTTGACTCAGTTACTAGATAGTTCCAATGGTCTTCTTGAAATCTCTTTTTCCTATAAATTCAAAAGCCCAAAAAATATTTTGTTTTCCATTGCTTTTTTTTTTTCATTTTGTTTGACCGTTTCTTTTCATCTTTTGAAGCTTTGTTGAGTGTCTAGTCTTCGGTTCTTGACTTGATTAGGAGGGGAGTATTATTTTGATTTATTTCTCTTATGTCAAGTATGTGTTGGCGTTTTTATACATAGGAGTTCTGATTTGGAACTGGCTCTGTTGACTACCAAAAAGTGATTGAACCTTGGTGTTTTTAGAGACTTCTCTTTGCTTTTTCAGATTTAGCATCTTAGGATTTGCATGTCATTGGTAGTTTGCATTAGGTGCACATAATCATTTTTAGTCTTTTTCGTAACTTTTGAGTTGTGTGAAGTGTGCAGTCTCGTAGAACTTGTGTAGAAATCACTCTTCATCGAAAGGAAATCAATGCATTTACATGTAGTTTGGTTTTCATTGGTTTCTTCTGTGTCATACAAACACCATCAGTTTCAATTCTGCAAACCCGTGACATAAAATAACAACCAATTAAAATAAGCGATATAATTAAAAATAAATAGCAATTTTTTGTACTATTTTCATATGCCAACTAGCTAGGTTGTAGGGCCTTGGATTAGGTGAGTGGAGAGTTAACTCTCCAAGGCCACTCAAATTTTGAAACAAAATTTTATTGATGAGAGAAATCCAACACCATTAAGTGGACTGGGAAACCTCTCCTCCAGAGAGTCAAGTGCGAGGGAAAGTGTAGGCAGAGAAGAGAGATACCCCCTCTCCTATTTGCTGAATCTTGACCTGAGACCGTTCCGCCCGACTGCCGATACGGATTGGTGCCCATAGTTGCCTATCCTAGGGACCATATAGGTGACTGCGAGGGGGAATACCCATGGTACCTGAGGCAAATGTTGCATCACTTCCATCAATGCTTCTTGTTGAAGAGTGTAACTAGGAAGGTCTTCATTATGACTATGTAATTATGTATTTATGTAAAGAAGAAGTCAATAATGATAAAATGAATTTTTGGTTTACTTTCTTCCTGGGTTTCGTCAGAAATTTTCTTAGTATAGGTCTACAAGACTTCTTCTTGATGTCTATTAGGATCATAAGTATAATTAAGAGTCATGTAAAAAGGCGTGAAGATTACCCTCCAAAAACGTTGCAGAAGAATGGCTTACAAACAATGAAGAAATGCCTATGAAGTCGACCTTCCAACAAGTACTAAAGTCAGCCTATTTAATTGCTAGAAAGTTAGCTAAAAAGTATGGCTGAGATTACTATATATATATATATATATCCTAAATATGCCGCAGTTAGATGAGACTTCTGCAGATAACACTGCGGTTATACAACGTCGAAAAGGAGCCAGTCTTTGCGAATAATATAGAGGATATACAATGTGGAAAAGGAGCAAGTCTTTGCGAATAATACTGAGGATATACAGTGTGGAAAAAGGGAGCAAGTATTAGGGTAAATTCTGGGGTAGACAACACTTAAAGAAAGAACATATTTGTGGACTTGTTTGAGTTAGTGCGAATATTTATAGGAGCAATCACAGTCAAGTCTGAAGTTAACAAGCGTGGAAGAAAGAACATTGCAGATTAGTTTGAGAAGGTATACCCGAACAGATTTAAGGACAATAGTATATGCGGACAAGTTTGAAGTTGACAACGCTGGAATAAAGCAGATCAAGGAATAGTTTTGAGTACGGATCTATCTGAAGAAATAAGGAGCTCGAGAATATAGTTTTGAAAGTAACTGAAGCATATAGATTGCTGAAGATACAAAGATAATAAGGTACAGGATTGGTGTAGTAAGTTTCAGAAAGGATACAACAAGTGAATCTCTGGTTTTATATACAAAGACAGTGATTTCAAGGAGGAAGGTAAATCAGAGATTTACCTTCCTAACATTCAGTTACAAGTGAAATTAATTATGTCTCTACATTGTTGACTAGATACTTTGATAACTGACTTGATGAAATATTAACTAAGTTAAAGAAGAGAACACATAAGCAAGTTCACAAGTAGTTATCAAGAAGATAATTTATGTATTAATCTGAGCCCTCAAGATTCTCAACATGGTATCAGAGCTAAGGTGCTGAATGCAAGGCTGCTTGACAAAGTAAAACACTACAAGAAGTTTGGGTTGAAGGATCAAATCAGTTTGCAAGGAAGGATTTCTAGCTATTCATTCAAGTAAGTATTAATGACCCTATCTATCAAGATGCCTTTTTGTAAAGAAAGCAACAAGCTGGTTGGATCATCAAATTTTAGTGCATGGAAGAAACAAACAGACTTAAACTTAATTGAAGACGAAGTAATGGATTATATCGAAGGATCTACTATTCAACCTCCAAAAGAAGATACTTCAGCCTATACTAAGTACATGAAGGGAGAAATTAGAGCCCAAAGGATTCTCATAGAATCTATCAAAGACTCTCTCATCTCCTATGTATCAAAACTAAAAACTACAAAACAAATATATGAAAAATTGGTGGAGCTATTCTCTGTGAGTACTGTTGGAGAAGCAATCTCTTTGCGACAAGAACTATACAAAATGAAGTTATCAAGGGAAGCAGGAATCACTCAATACTTTGTGAGGATTTCTAAAATAAGAGATCAATTACAGGAACTAGGAGAAGTGATGTCTGATACTGAGATGACAACAGTAGTGTTGAATGCTCTACCAGAAGAATGGGGAAGTTTCACTTCCAGTCTGTATGGGAAGAAATAAGCCACTCCATTCCAAGATTTATGCTCTCTATGTAAAATAGAGGAAACAAGACTAAAGGCCAAAGCTGATACAAAACCAAGTGAAGAGAATCATGCCTTTGCAGCTTCATACAGGAAGAAAGGAAAATTCAAAAAATTTGACCCTCAGAATAAAAGAAGAAATATGGACAACGTGCGATGCTTTGGATGTGATGAGCTTGGAAATTATAAAAGAGATTGTCCTAAATCTGGAAAGGACAAAAGAAGAAAGGAAGAAGCCCATGTCACTTATGAAAGAAAAGAACCTGACGCTAAAAGATCTAAGAAGGAGGAAGCAAGAGATCTCTATTATGATTGAGATCATCTTCCTTTATAAGTGATCTCTGATTAGTTTTAAAATTGTACAATAGCATGTACGTTAAGAAGAATTTCGATAAAAGAATGAAAGGAGCTCTTGGGGAAAAAGCTTCTGGAAAACCTCTCTACTTAAGTAAAGCAGTCATCAGATCTAGGGTCATCATGAAGAAAGAATCTCAAGATGTGATGACTACAAGAACGAAGCTCTTCATTCAAAAGAAATTGCTACAAGATGACTCAAGGGAAAAAGGTATGAGGTATATATATATATATATTTATAAGCTAACATAAGATGTTTTGTGGTCATGTCATGCGGTTGCAAGTAATGGACTTATGTACTTAGAAGGATGATCTATGGAGAAGTATCTCTCAAATGCACGGATAGAAAAAATCAATGTCCTCATGGAATATGAGGTGGTTGTATATGAATGAGGAACTAGGAAAGTTGTACGTTCCTGAGAATCAAGAATGTGCAGAGAGGAAGAGATCATGAAATGCAACCATGTCAAGAGGCAGTTATCATCCAAAAGGCAATAAGATGTGACTAGGAGATCTCCTAGAAAGATATGTAGACTCTGATGGAAGTCTGGTAAAGAAGGAGAACCTTGGAAAGATGTATAATTAGGAGATGTGTCAATCTGTATGGATGATGCTGATGCTTACAGGAAGATGTCATGGTGAAAGATCATCACTGAGGTAACTTTTGTTTTAAAAGATTACATATGTAAATGTTTATCTGGATGAATTTGTGCGTGGCTGCTAATCATGAGAAAGGATGTATGATCCTGAGAGATGATTCAAAGGAAAGCAACATGGCACAATAGTGGACCAGATAATGAAGTCTGGTGAATCACTCTGATAACTGACTAGACTCAGGATGGAAGTGATGGATGATCTGTGCCCGATGAAGCTAAAAGATGGAGATTCCTCAATACCAAAGTCCATGACATCAAGGACATGAATTGTTCAAGAGCAACTGGGTGTCTCACCATTGCTGCTGGAGGTCCCTGGTTAAGAGGGAGCCTGATGGTAAGTTTCTTACTTGGAAGAAACTTGGTAATTCCTAAGGATGAGCTTAGGTACATTCTTTGTTTAAGGATGAGTACATTCCCTTGTGAATGGGTTCTCCTTGGGAGGGAGAGATAGACACATCATTCTAGTCTTGGAAAGACGGAATGGAGGATTGGGTAATCATCTGGCATTCAATGCTCTTTGAGATGTGATCGGGCATTCAAGATAAGAGTAGTCGGGGATCGATATTATTTGAGGGCTAGCTACCCAAGAGAAGAATAGTCCAGGAAGGTCATACTTTGGGAACGCCCAGGTGGAGTATGTACCTTGGAGAGACAATGACGAAGGTGTCTATAAGTCATGTGTCTCGCTAGCGTTGAAGCCCATTGTCTTGTTGAAGAGATGGGGTTATTAGTCAAGGCCTTGCACTAGTACAATGCTGGTTGATATGATGCTATATAGATGCTATTACCAATCCGATTTTTCCTATAAGATTCTTCTGTTTCCAAGTACCTGTATGAATACCTCCCTAGTTAAGAGGGAGTGTTGAAGAGTGTAACTAGGAAGGTCTCCATTATGACTATGTAATTATGTACTTATGTAAAGAAGAAGTCAATAATAATAAAATGAATTTTTGGTTTACTTTCTTCATGGGTTTCATGAGCAAGTTTCTTATTATAGGTCTACAAGACTTCTTCTTGATGTCTATTAGGATCATAAGTGTAATTAAGAGTCATGTAAAAAGGTGTGAAGATTACCCTCCAAAAACGTTGTAGAAGAATGGCTTACAAACGATGAAGAAATGCCTATGAAGTTGGCCTTCCAACAAGTATTAAATTTGGCCTATTTAATTGCTAGAAAGTCGGCTTAAAAGTATGGCCGAGATTAATATATATATATATATCCTAAATATGCTACGGTTAGATAAGATATCTTCGGATAACACTGCGGTTATACAACGTGGAAAAGGAGCCAGTCTTTGCGATAATACAGAGGATATACAACGTGGAAAAGGAGAAAGTCTTTGCGAATAATATTGAGGATATACAACGTGGAAAAAGGGAGCAAGTATTATGGTAAAGTCTGGGGTAGACAACACTTAAAGAAAGAACATATTTGTGGACTTGTCTGAGTTAGTGCGAATATTTATAGGAGCAATCACTGTCAAGTCTGAAGTTAACAAGCGTGGAAGAAAGAACATTGCAGATTAGTTTGAGACGGTATACCCGAATAGATTTAAGGACAGTAGTATATGCGGACAAGTCTGAAGTTGACAATGTTGGAATAAAGCAGATCAAGGAACAGATTTGTGTACGGATCTATCTGAAGAAATAAGGAGCTCAAGAATATAGTTTTGAAAGTAACTGAAGCATATAGATTGCTGAAGATAAAAAGTATAATAAGGTACATGATTGGTGTAGTAAGTTGCAAAAAGGATACAACAAGTGTATCTATGGTTTTATATACAAAGACAGTGATTTAAAGGAGGAAGGTAAATCAGAGATTTACCTTCCTAACATTCAGTTACAAGTGAAATTAATTCTGTCTCTACATTGTTGACTAGATACTTTGATAACTCACTTGATGAAAGATTAACTAAGTTAAAGAATGTTGGCAATATGATGCAGAATGTTGTCCTTGATGGCAACCCACTGAATGAAGATGAAGACATGAGAAGGTTGGCAGGTGTTGTCCTTGATGGAAATCCACCTGATGAAGTTATTCTTGATCTGATGGACTTGGTAAATGATGTAAATCTGATATGAAATGATGTTTGTTAGCAATATGATGAAGATGATGACAACTTACTTGATGAAGTTGTGCTTGATAGAATATGTCTTGATGAACTAAATCTGATGTATCTCAGTGAGTACAGAAGGCAATGAAGAAAGGAATTCAACATGTGCTAAATCTATGGTGAAAAGAGTATGTCTCTAAGCATACGCGTATTTGTCTAGGGGAAGTCGCGTATGCACGCGGAAAAGAACATGCCAAGTCGCGTATGGGAAAAAGCGCTCAAAAAGTGAAAAACCAGGGGTAACCACCATGG
Organism: Pinus albicaulis; assembly: GCA_034641835.2. Taxonomy (NCBI): domain Eukaryota; kingdom Viridiplantae; phylum Streptophyta; class Pinopsida; order Pinales; family Pinaceae; genus Pinus; species Pinus albicaulis. The sequence continues at coordinate 1,971,240,701 of CM076578.1, forward strand.
TATTGACCCATTGTATTGGGTAATGATTCGCCTAATTGACCCCGTCCAGGAATACCATCGGAAGTAATGTGGTTTTGGCTCATGGTATTGAAAAAGGGTAAACCTATATAAGGAGAAGAAATTCATTGTGCAGATGATGAGTGTGGGGCAAGATGTCTGAGCTTGAATGAATACTTCTCTCTGAAGTAGATCTGAATGGAAAGGGTTACGCTTGAATGATAAATTTGAGTGTATGATGCACCAATGATGAAGAAGGGGATCTAGATCTGAAATGTGCTTGTATTTGCTAGATCTGCTTATGGAATGATTAGATCTGTGATGAGGCGAATATCTGTCTGAGGTTAAGTGTAAAATCTGAAGTGATGTATCTGTTATGAAGAATTGCAATGATATAAAAGTCTGAAGAACCATATGCTAGTTCGCCGAAGAGGAAGCACGTATATATGCGGCTTCGCTGAAAAAAAGGCCCGTATGCACAATAAAATTAGCTCTGTAATGTGTACAGAAGTATACGCTGGTTTATGTGAACGCTTGCATATAATGCAACATCGTAGAAAGGAAAGCTGTATGCAAACTAGGTCATGAAGTCTGGTAAGAAACAACTGGACCAGCCTCGGTTGGCTTACCCACATATCCGTCGCAAGTTATATGTATCTCGTTTCCATGGTGACACTGCTTAAAAGTATGGAAAGGGTCCCGTCTGCAACATGGATGAAACGGGTTCTAAGTGGTGTGCCCTGTGTGAAGCTTTCTGGATCTAGTGTGGAAATTCGATGAAACGGGTCCATAGAGGTGCCGGAGGGTTGTAGTCACTGTGGGGTTGAAGCTCCCTTCCAGGAGAGGCTGGTAAACGAGATCAGGGGGTCGTAGCTCCCTTCCAGGAGAGGCTGGTAAACGAGTCAGGGGGTTGGAGCTCCCTTCCAGGATAGGCTGGTAAACAAGCGCAGGTGGGTGCCTGCGTGCTGGTAGGAGTCTGCACCAACACATATGTTGTAATATTTTTTCTCTATAATGAATTATTGAAGGCTGAGCAACGGCAGCGGTGGTTTTCTCCCGACTTGGGTTTCCACCTAAAAAAATCCTGGTGTTCATGTGTGATGCTTTGTGTGATGGTTTATTATGTTCTTACTGCACATGTTTACTGTTGATTAAACATCTGATGAATAAATGATGGAATGATATAAGTGAAGAATTAATGACATAATTAGATCTCTGTGTATACACTAGTTTCTTAAAGGGTATCCGCGTATATACGCGAGTCTGTTTCAGGAAAGTCGCGTATGGGTTTTAGAAGCAAGAAAAAGTAAAAGTTTTGAATATGCAGTAAATACTGATTCACCCCCCCCTCTCAGTATTTTTCCCAACAAAGAAGAGAACACATAAGCAAGTTCACAAGTATTTTTTAAGAAGAGAATTTATGTATTAATCTGAGCCCTTAAGATTCTCAACACTTCTAGAGCGTGCCCTTGCAAAGCTTTGGGACTTTCACCGGCAAAGGTTGTTGTTAGGAGGTCAACGTAACTATTTTTGTTATCTTCGGTAGTAGGCCTGAGTCGTAATTACCCCAGAATATTTTAGGGAGGTTCTATTTTTCACTTCCTTGTATTTTGGTGTCCAGTCCTCATCACTTGGAGCGGAAATACGTGAGAGTTTCTTGTCTGGCTGTATCTTAGGGACTTTGTAGAGTGTGATATTTTCTCCTAGATTGCTTAGCTTCATATATTTTTTGAGTCTAATAAATCTCTTAAAGTGGCTGACCGATCACCTCGTCGATCGAGGAGGCTTTGTGGGTTGTCTCCCGCGAGTGCCGAGACTTTTTCAAGAAGGCATAAGAGTAATTTTAAGGGTGACTTTCACCCGGTGTTTTCAGATGCAACATAGAGAGATCCTCCGTTAGGGCTAGTTGTTTCTGTAGCTGGTTTCGGTGTTGTTGTCAGTGCTGAGAGGAGTGCTTCACTCATCTCGAGAGTTTTATTTCTGGCAGAAGAAGTAGAAGTAGAGGAATTCCCTCAGCCTACTAAGTCTCTTCCATCTCCTCTTCCTGCTAGTTATCCGTTTATCATCGAGTACATCGGACCTGAGTCTTAGAGACCAGAAAGTCCTTATCCATCATATTCTCACCTTTCGATGGCCACGACTGGGGACGCATCTTCGGCTGTGAGTGCTGCAAGTATCTAGATTCCTTCTTCAGTTGAAGGAGGAGGCACTATTTCTATATCTATGATTGCTTCTAGTACTGCTGTGTTTGGCTCTGGTCACACCCAAGCGCATGCTTCTCAATCTGGTCCCTTTTGTTTCAGAACGCCCACTAGTGGGATTTCTTCTTTTCCTTTTGTGCTACTGCAACTGCATCTTCACCCATATCCTCTATGGCTAGTGGATCAACTTCATTTCAAGGGTTCCCATTGGAATTGGGCACATCCCTAATTCAACCCCTTCCTTAGGATCTTTTCCTTTCACTTCCCAGACTCAAAGTTTCAATCCATGGTTTGGAGGTCAAAGTTCTACTACCTTTACAGGTTGGAACCCTATTTTTACAGCATTAGGAGGAGGGAATCAGTTTCTCCCTGGTCACCAAGGGAATGTTCCTTTCCCTTCGTCGAGTGCTTATCAGGCTTATTCTCCTTTATTAGAATCAAAGCTTGGAATCTCCATAGTTCTCTTTTTCTCCTTTTTCAAATGCTTGGAACCCCTACCAGGGGGTTTCTTCTTCATTCACTACCTCAGTGGGGGGAAATGGTCTGGTTTATAGTAACCATGTTGGGAGGGCGTCCTTCTCCGAATGTTGGGTCACAAGGATTTTCCTACGACCCAACATTTTCTACTAACAATTTCTGGCAACCTGGTGCCTCATCAAATCTAGGTTATTACTTTCAGAATGTGGGGAATCCATCCTATGGGGGATGGAATTCCCAGGATCCTCCTTGATTACCATTTCTGGCAACGTTAAACTTGCCAGATTTGTTGAAAGTGACTAACGATCCTATCCGATATAGTCTGGGGTGGCCTCCGGTCCCCACCAAACTACCCTCAGACATCCCAAAGTTTTAAGGGAAGAATGGAGAGGATTCGGCAGATCACATCACCACTTTCCATTTATGGTGTTCATCAAACTCCCTGATTGATGATTCAATTCGGTTGAGGTTATTTCAATGCACCTTAACTGGAAATGCAGCCAAGTGGTACATTTAGTTAACAGGGGGTATTTTTTCCACTTTTGGAGACCTATCTACCATGTTTCTAAATCATTTTTAGTTTCCTGTCCATTACGACGCCGGGACTGAAATCCTAGCTAATTTAAAGCAGGACAAGGAAACTCACATTTCTTATCATATTCAGGAATGGCGAAGAAGGAAGAGGCTCATTAAAGCCTATATTCTGAATGAATTCCTTCTGGAATGGTTTTTGAAATCCTTGTAGCCAGATATTTCTAAGGGTGTATTCCTATCAGGGGTATTTTCCGAAGAGCAAGCTATTTTTAGGGCTCAACAATTAGAACTAATTTATTCTCAGTCTGGAGTCCTCAATAAAAATTTTCCTAATGCTCCTCACTCCAAATTGGACTTGTAAAAAAATAAAGCTGGTCCTCATGGTGATGGAATTATTGGTTCGATCGATAGCGGTGCAACTAACTTGCTTAGTCAATTGCAGCAGTTGTCCATACAATGTGCTTCTTCTAGTCAGGTTGTGTCTTCAGTGTCAACTCCTTCCCAGTCTTTGTCAATAAATGTTGTCCAGACTTCTAACCCCAAAGGAAATCAACAATTCAAAGGGAAGAAGAAGGGACATAATAATAAAAATAAGGGAAAAGATGGAAAGGGGAATGAAAAAAAATCCAACGATCATGTTGGTGAGGGTCAAAAGGATAAAAATAAAGTGAAGTTTCCATGCAAGTTATGTATTGGAGACCATCTTACTCACATTTTCCCTGAAATTCAGGATGCGCAGTGCTTGTAAGATCAACAGGGTTCTTCCAGTTCCCAGGTTGTGTTAACAAACCCTTTTCCCCAAGGGTAGCAATTAGTTGTTGGCGCGAATCAAAATATTGGGGCTCCCTCTGGGGGCACCCAGGAAGGAGAAAACACATCAAACATATATATGATGAGTGCTCACACATATATCGCTACGAGATCTCGTGATTATGGCGAAGCTGAGTCTTTGAAATCCAAGGGTGCTCTTGATAGTGCTGAGCCGCTTAATATTACGAGGCCCACTGTTGAGCCTATACCTCGGATGCCGAAGGCATCTACAAAGCATATAATGATTAATCGAAATGCCAAAAATGCCCATAACTACTCTATTGTAGAAGATATGGCGCAGAGTCCTTGTGCCATGTCTGCTCTCGAGGTGCTCCATTCTAGTCCAGCTTAGCGAAGTGCTCTCCTCATTGCTATTGGGGATGTTGATCCAAAGAACTCTCATATGATTACGTTTGATATGTCTAATTTTAAAAAGAGATTCCCTCATCATATGGATTTCCATATTAGATCTCTTTATCGAAAATTCAATATATTTCAAACGGTCGTAGATGAGGGTGCTTCCACGTGTGTGATGTCTCTTGCATACTGGAAGGGGATCGGATCTCCCGCAACTATTCCTTCATCCACTCTTCTGACTGTGTTTGATGGTCATTCTCACAGGCCGCATGGTATTGTCCCGGTTTTTCCCATCTGTGTTGGGGGAAAAAATGTTAACATCGAGGTTGAGATAGTTGATGCAAGCTTAGACTATAACCTTCTATTGGGGCGAAACTAGATTTATGAGATGGATGCTATTGCATTTTCATTATTTCGCATTATTTGTTTCCCTCACGAAGGGAGGATTGTCACAGTTGACCAACTCGATTGTTCTCTTATAGATTTGAATGCATCTACTGACTCAACTATTACTTTGGTGGATAATACCAAACCGCCTGTCGAGAATCTGGGGGTTGGAATGTATTCTTCTTTGATGGGTAATTTTTATCTTCTGCCTCCTTCCATTCATATAAATGTGATTTCATCCTCCAAGGCTCCTATTCGAAGAGAGTTCTTTAGAACTCATTATTTTTCGGACCCTTGGATTTTACCTTCCTCTACCTCCACATTAGCAGAAGGTCAAGTAGGTGGAATGGCATTTCCTATGTCTGCAGCTGAGATTGCTTATAGCTCTATTATTGACTCTGCAGAATCCACTATTGAACTCTTAGTTAAATTGAGAGGGGGGGGGGGGGTGAATCAGTTTAACACATAAATAATCTTTTAAACTTTTTATTAAACCTTATTTACACCTTCAATTCATGTCCAGCTTAATATGTGAGTAATCTTAGAATGTGAGCAGCAAGTATTAATATAATATAATAGCAGACTTAATATGAGAGCAGTAGGTATTAAGCATATGATATAAATCAGATCAACACATAAACATCATGCACATAGACACCAGATATAAGTGGAAACCCATAAAGGGAGAAAACCACATCTTATTATTGTTGTGATGCAAAGGCAAGCTCCAACTCCCTCTCACCACTGTTTTTCTGCAGGCACCAACCTACAGGAGGATCCTACCTCAATTTTGCAAGCTACAACTTGGAAGGAAGCACCAACTCCCTTCAATTTTCTGCAGGCACCAACCTACAAGAGGCTCCAACCTCAGTCAGCTACAACTGACAACTATCAAGCTGCATCTTGATAGGGAAGCTCCAACTTCCTCAATTTATCAAACTGAAGGTTTGCTGATTTACCTCAGATATCAGCTATGCTCTGTAGCTTCTCTTTCTGCTCTTCTTTTCTTAATCTTCTCTACCTTACACTTCTATACTCTCTCTCTAACCTCTTTTTGCATATCAAGATGATATTATTTATAAGGATTTTCTTGTGACTGTTAGCATTCCTCAATGAATTTGGAATGGACAGCCATGCTTCTTTGCCTTCTGCCTTCTCATTTCTTTTCCAGCTCACTCAGAAAAATGTAACTTTAGGTGCTTATTTTAATCTAACAGTGGGATTTTGTTTACTTCCGGAGACTTGCCAACGCATCACAAACAATAAAAATTTCAATTACAATATTTACATTCACATATAATGAAAACTTCAGCTCAACTCATTTATTCTTTTGGTTTGCTGCGCATTTGTCTTTTCTTTGACTGTGTTTTTATTTTCTGTGACTGTGTTTTATCTCTTTTCAGCTCCGTTTGATTTTCTGTCCTCTGCTATGGTGTAACTGCTGCATACATGTAACTGAGCTTTTTATATCAGTGCATTTTGTAAATATGTGTGACTACTGACTGTAATTCTGGGCAAATTCCAACCCTTTACACGCAGAAAGTGTCTTGTTGATGTGGGAGTTCCGCAAGCGAAACATACATGCATCGCAATTGTTTTATATTACAAATCACCCTCCACCTTAAGCCGAGGCCCGTGGGTTCACAGACCACACGACATCTTATAATACAATCGCAACAACGTGTTATATATATATATATATATATATATATATATATATATAAAACGTAATTTCAAATCTCGGCCTAGTTATAAAACGTTTTAATAAACAAGCTGCCATGTCCACTTTGACACTGAAGAATCATGTTTAATACATAATTAATGCCCTTTCGGGCCCACTTGCCACGCTTTCCGATGCAATATGTTACTCCTCCAGCGATTTCCGATTGCGATTGATCGCAATCGCAAGCTGCCTTGCTCCGATGCGATTGATCACTGTTCACTGTTCTTTGCCGATGCGATTAGAACTCAAATACTTATTAATCATAGTTTATAAGCCCATCAGGTCCAGGCTTCAATCGCAATCGCAAGTTTTTTAATATATGTTCCAACGGTCTATTTCTTTTCGATGCGACTGACCACTGTTCAATAAGATTTGCCGATGTGATTAGAACTGGAACTCAAGCTATATATGAGTTGTGATTTATATACCCATCGGGTTCGGACTTCCAATCGCAATCGCAACTCTTATATTCTCCGATGCGATCATCACTGTTCACTAGAACTCACGGTATGTATGAGTTGTAGTTTATATACCCATCGAATCCGGACTTCCAATCGCAATCGCAACTCTTATTTTAACCTGTTCCGCTGCCCTTATAATCTCCGATGCGATTGGGAAGGGTCCCACCTTATATTACTACATTTCTTTGGATCTCGAGCTGCATATGGCTACACACACACACACACACACACACACACACACACACACACACACATATATATGTTTTGGTCCTTTGAATATAAAGCGCAATACTTTACCGCTGGAGTATACGATTCCCGGAATGAAATTTATATTAACTATGCATTACATTGCCGCTTGGGTTATGCTTCCCGGAATTATATTTATGTTATGTGTAACGCCCGGCTGGGTAAAGATTCTCAGAATTGTATACATATATCCTCCGGCTGAGGTAGCGATTCTCAGAATTTAGTTATATATATATATTCACCAGGTGGGAACAACGATTCTCAGAATAATAGCTGTTTCTCTGCAATAATAGCTGTGTCTCTGCCACTGCTGCTTCTGTCGCTCTGCCTCTGCCTTTACTGCTGTGATAACGGCTCTGCCTCTGCCTCTGCTTCTGATAACGGTTCTGCCTCTATTATATTTTCTGCCTCCATTGCCATGATAACAGCTCTGTCTCTGTATTCGCTGCTTCCTTTGCCTGTCTCTCTCTTTGCTGCCTCCTTTGCCATCAATGACAACATTTCCAACAGTCTCCCCCTTTGGCATTGATGGCAATACAATTCCTCTGTTTGCCTAATAGGATCCTTTCTCCTGTTGCTTCCTCTTCTTACTGTTGCTTGCTCTTCCTCCCCCTTTGACATCAATGGCAAGGGGTTCGAATTTTATTTTTATTTTTTTATTTTTTTGTTTTTGTTTTTGTTGTAAAGCTTCTATTCTCTGATGTTGTGGTTTTATTCCTTTTCCAATATTTCATGCATTTCCTGAAATTTCCTGACTTTGTACGCCGCTGCTCCAAACTTTTGTTGATTCTTTTATGTTGAAAGTATTATTGCCATAATCCCTTTGATCCTGGGGACCTGTTTTCATGCTTCCCTTGCTGGCTGATCTCCCCCTGAGAATGATATTTTCGTTTCTGTACTCCCCCTGAAACTGTGCTTTCTCTTCATATCAGAGAGTAGCATCTACAGATACTACCCCTAATTTGTCTCTCAAATATTCAAATGGATCTCTAGCAAGTGGTTTGGTAAATATATCTGCTGTCTGTTCTTTTGTTGGTACATACTCCAGTTTTACTATCTTCTGAGCCACTTGTTCTCGGAGAAAATGATACTTGATTGGAATATGTTTAGTTTTTGAGTGAAGCACCGGGTTTTTAGATATACTTATAGCACTTGTATTATCACATTTAATTGAGATAGGTTCATCAATGGTTACCTTCATGTCTTGAATAGTTTGCTTCATCCACATGAATTGTGTACAACATGCTGCTGCTGCTATATATTCTGCTTCTGCTGTAGACAGAGAGATAGATGTTTGTTTCTTGCTTAGCCATGCCACCAGAATTTCTCCTAGATAGAAAGCACCTCCACTTGTGCTTTTCCTGTCATCTACACAGCTGGCCCAATCTGCATCTGTGTATGCTGTCAAAGTGAAGCTTTTTCCTTTAGGATACCAAAGCCCATACTATGTAGTTCCTTGTAGATATCTGAATATTCTTTTGACTGCAAGAAGGTGATTTTTTTTAGGTGCTGCTTGATATCTAGCCACTATTCCTACTGCTAGCATGATGTATGGTCTTGATGCTGTCAGATACAACAGACTTCCTATCATAGATCTGTAGAGTTTTTGATCTATATCTGCAGACCCATCATCAACACATAGCTTGCATCCTGTGATCATGGGAGTTGACATAGGTTTGCAGTCCTCCATTTTGAACTTTTTCAACATTTATTTTAAGTACTTTTCCTGTGAGATGAATGTGCCTGTGTTCTTTTGCTGAATTTGAAGTCCTAAGTAGAAACTAAGCTCTCCAATCATGGAAATTTCAAACTCTGATTTCATCTCTTCTGCAAATCCTTTTGCTAGTTCATCTCTGTTGCTTCCAAACATAATGTCATCAACATATACAATAACAATCAGGAGTTCATTTTCATGGGCTTATATATATATATATTACTGTCTACTCCACCTCTCTTAAAGCCTTGTTTTTGTAAATATTTATCCAGTCTTGAGTACCAAGAACGAGGAGCCTGTTTCAGTCCATATAGGGCCTTCTTCAGTCTGCACACATAGTCTCCTTTGTCTGTCAATGAGAAGCCTTCTGGTTGTTCCATGTAGACTTCTTCTTCTAAGTCTCCATTCAAAAATGCAGATTTTACATCCATTTAATATACTTTGAAGTTTTGGTAGCATGCAAATGCCAGGAACATTCTGATAGCTTCCATTCTGGCTACAGGGGAAAATGTTTCATCGTAATCAAGTCCTTCAATTTGTGAGTATCCTTTGTAGACAAGTCTGGCTTTATTCCTGATTACCTGTCCTTCCTCATTCATTTTATTTTTGAATACCCATTTTGAGCCAATGATATTTTTCTCAATTGGTCTAGGGACTAGTTCCCAGGTATTGTTCTTTTCAATTTGGTCCAATTCTTCATTCATTGCTTTTACCCAAGACTTGTCCTTGCTGGCTTCTTCAAATTTCTTTGGCTCTATTTGTGACAGCATGCCTATGTATACCTCTTCAGTTTGTTCTATTAGCTGCCTTCTTGTTTGGACCCCTACTCTCTTGTCTCCAATGATCTGATCTTCAGGATGGTTCTTCTGAGTATATCTTGAGGGAGCTTTAGAACTCGTCTCTGTATCTTCTGTTGTCTTTCTTGTTTCCTCATCATCTTGGTTTTCTTCTTCATGGTTGTCTGATGGACTGCAGCAGTCTGTATTTCGTGTATTGTTTGGAAGTTCTTCATCAAATCTCACATCAATACTTTCTACTATTTTCCGAAGAGTCTTGTTGTAGCACCTGTACCCTTTACTTTTGGAAGCATATCCTAGAAATATCCCTTCATCTGCTCTTGCATCAAATTTTCCAAGATTTTCATCATTATTCTTTATGTAACATTTGCTTCCAAAGATTCTGAAATGTTTGATTGAAGCTAGCTTTCCATGCCACAGTTCATAGGGAGTCTTGTCACTGCTTGGCCTTAAGTGAGCTTTATTAAGGATATGTACTGTTGTGTGTATTGCTTCTGCCCAGAAGGTTTGAGCAATATTCTTCTCTTGCATCATGACTCTGGCAATTTGTTGAACAGATCTGTTTTGCCTTTCTGCTACTCCATTCTGCTGAGGTGTCCTTGCAATAGTAAATTGTTGTTTTATTCCATGTTCATTGCATAGGTCTGCAAAGTCATAATCAGTGAATTCACCTCCTCTGTCTGATCTGATGCATTTCAGCTTGCATCCTGTCTGATTTTCTGCTAATGCTTTGAATATTTTGAATTTGTCCAGAGCTTCCGACTTATTCTTGAGAAAAGCAACCCATGTCATTATGGAGAAATCATCTATTATCAGCATGAAGTAGATTCTCCACATGGTGTCTTAGTTCTAGCAGGTCCACACAAATCCATGTGCACAAGCTGGAGAGATATTCTTGTTGATAACTCATCTTTGGCCTTAAATGATGTACGGGTCTGTTTACCCAATTGACAAGATTTGCATATGGTATTAGAAGGCCTTTTTATTTCTGGCATGTCTCTGACTGCTTTCTTTTTGCTCAGTCTGATTATATGATCGAAGCTGAGATGTCCCAATCTCCTATGCCATAACCATGACTCCTCAAGTTTGCTAAGATGGCATGCTTCATATTCCTCTTTCACAATGTAAACATTGCTCTCTGTTCGAACACCTTTGAGCAGAGTCTTACCTGTGGTGCTTGATCTGACTTCACAATCTTGTGCTCTAAAAAGAACTTCACAGCCTTTGTCACACATCTGACTGACACTTAGTAAATTTGCTTTCAACCCATCTACAAATAGTACATCTTGGGCCTTTCCTCTGCCATTGTCTATGCTGACTAAGCCTTTTCCCTTGATTTTACCTGATTTATCATTGCCAAAAGTAACATTGCCAGATTTCTTTTCATCAAGAGTTATAAACTTGCTTTTGTCTCCTGTCATGTGTTTAGAGCAGCCACGGTCCAAATACCATTGGCTTTTTAGATCTTGAGCAGTTAGAGCCAAGTCACATTTATTCACCTTCTTTATCCACTGGAGGCACCCTTTTGTTTGGTATCTTTTGTGAGGATATGAACTATATCTTCTTAGAGGACATTTGGAAGGTATATGTCCAACTTGATTGCATACACAACATTTGATCATAATTTTTGTAGAATTATGAGTATGAACATAATTTCTTTGATTCATAAATCTCCTTGAGCTGTTAAACATCAATCTTTGTCCATACTTTCTACACTCAATGATTTTTTACCAAATTCCTTACAATAAAAGCAGTAACCATAGAAGCTATTTGCATACCTGATGTAAGGTTGTCTCTTCCATTTGTTTTCTTGATGCAGTCTCTTCAATGTTTGCATCTTTTGCTGGTTTGAATTACTCCTCCTTGTATGACAATATGCAGCGATGTGTCCCAGCTTGTGGCAAGCATAACAGGTGGCATTCTTCATAGTATGGAAGAATCTCCTTTGATGGTTTCCAAATTTTACATACTCAGGGGTCTTAGTATTTATTACATTCTTTGCTACTAGTGGTTTCTTCTGATCTCTGTCTTCTTTTGTAGGAATTGTTTGAGCTGCTTCATCATTCTTCTTTGCTTTTACAAAAATAATGTCTTTGTCAACCTTTTCTTTTCCTTTACTTGATTCTCCTTCATAGCCTATTCCGGTCTTTATCATAGGGGATCTTTGAGCAACCAGAATTTCATTCAACTTACTAGAGCTTGTTGTTTGAGAAGAGTTTATAACCACTTTCCTTTGAGCATTTTCTAATTTCTTCCTGAGACATACTACTTCTTCTTCCAACTTTTCTTGTTCTTGAGTTTTTTCTTTGATTTGCTTAAGTAACATGTCCTCTATCTTCTTGGCTTCTTCAAGCTCTATCTTTAGTTGCTTAAGGACTTCTAAATTTTGTTCTTCTCGTACATACTTGAGGAGAATTTCCTTTTGTTTTCTTCATTTCAGTTTCAGTCTATCAATCTCTTCTAGAGCACTTCTTAGCTCCCCCTCAAGGTGAACTTCACCTTCTTCTTCTTCATATTCTAGCAGGAGATCTTCAAGTTCTTCTATGGCCATCAATAAGAATTCAGAGGTTGCTTCTTCACTTGAGGATTCATCTGAATCTTCAGATTTACTACTGTATTGCTGAGCATAGAAGGATTTTCTGCTGAACTTCTTTCCTTTCTGCCAGTTCTTTGATTTATTTTTCTCTGACTCTTGAGCCTGATTCCTTACTTTCTTGTGAGGACACTTAGCAGCATAGTGTCCCACTCTTCCACAGTTAAAGCATTTGAAGGGGAGTTTACCTTTGTATTTACTTGAGCCTATATCCAATTTTTTGACAAACTTTGCCTCTTCTTCATCCGAGCAAGAGCATATATCTCCCTCTTCTTCTTTCTTCTTTTCTCTTTTAAAGGTTGCTTCCCTCGTACTTGGCTTCTTCTGTGGGAGCCTCATTTCATAGGTTGTTAGATTTCCATGTAGCTGGTTCATGGTCAAGGTCTCCCAATCAGCTGTTTCTTCTATTGCAGACACCTTTGGATTAAACCTGGATGGAAGAGATCTTAGAATCTTTTGCACAATTATACTTTCTGGCATTTTTTCTCCAAGAGATTTCATATTGTTAATAATTTCTGCAGCTTTCAGGAAGAAACTGGCAATGTCTTCATCATCATTCATTTTTAAGTTCTCAAACTGGACTTTATAGACTTGAAGTTTGGCAGTCTTTACTTTCTTGTCTCCCTCATGTATGTTCTCAAGAGTATCCCATATTTCTTTGGCAGAGTCTTTGTGCATTACTTTAATAAACTCTGCTTCACATAATCCATTCAAGATGGCATTCATGGCTTTTGCGTTAGCCACAAAATCTTGTTTTGTTTCTTTCTCTGTGTCAGTTGTCTTTGGGGCATACCCTAAATCTACTGCAGCCCAGACTTCTATTCCTAGAGACATTATGTATGTCCTCATTCTGATTTTCCAGAAAGCATAATTTTCACCAGTGAAGAAAGGGGCTTTATTGGTTGAGCATCCTTCTTTACTAGCCATCTTGAGAACCTAGGATCTCATTTCAGTTGTTAGACTTGTACAAAGGAACCTGCTCTCATACCAATTGTTGAACTCTTAGTTAAACTGAGAGTGGGGGGTGAATCGGTTTAACACATTCATAATCTTTTAAACTTTTATTAAACCTTATTTACACCTTCATTTCATGTCCACATTAATATGTGAGTAATCTTAGAATGTGAGCAACAAGTATTAATATAATATGACAGACTTAATATGAGAGCAGCAGGTGTTAAGCAGATGATATAAATCAGATCAACACATAAACATCATGCACAGAGACACTATATATAAGTGGAAACCCATAAAGGGATAAAACCACATCTCATTATTGTTGTGATGCAAAGGCAAGCTCCAACTCCCTCTCACCACTATTTTTCTGCAGGCACCAACCTACAGGAGGCTCCTACCTCAATTTTGCAAGCTACAACTTGCAAGGAAGCACCAAATCCCTTCAATTTTCTGCAGGCACCAACCTACAGGAGGCTCCAACCTCAGTCAGCTACAACTGACAGCTATCAAGTTGCAACTTGATAGGGAAGCTCCAACTTCCTCAATTTATCAAACTGAATGTTTGCTGATTTACCTCAGATATCAGCTCTGTTCTGTAGCTTCTCTTTCTGCTCCTCTTTTCTTAATCTTCTCTACCTTACACTTCTATACTCTACCTTCTCTATATTTTCTCTCACTAACATCTTTTTGCATATCAAGATGATATTATTTATAAGGATTTTCTTGTGACTGTTAGCATTCCTCAATGAATTTGGAATGGACAGCCATGCTTCTTTGCCTTCTGCCTTCTCATTTCTTTTCCAGCTCACTCAGAAAAATGTAACTGTAGGTGCTTATTAACAGTGGGATTTTGTTTACTTTCGGAGACTTGCCAATGCATCACAAACAATAAAAAATTCAATTACAATATTTACATTCACATATAATGAAAACTTCAGCTCAACTCATTTAGTCTTTTGGTTCGCTGCGCATTTGTCTTTTCTTTGACTGTGTCTTTCTTTTTTGTGACTGTGTTTAATCTCTTTTCATCTCCGTTTTCTTTTCTGTCCTCTGCTGTGGTGTAACTGCTGCATACATGTAACTGAGCTTTTTATATCAATGCATTTTGTAAATATGTGTGACTGCTGAATGTAATTCTGGGCAAATTCCAACCCTTTACACGCAGCAAGTGTCTTGTTGATGTGGGAGTTCCGCAAGCGGAACATACATGCATCGCAATCGTTTTATATTACAAATCACCCTCCACCTTAAGCCGAGGCCCGTGGGTTCACAGACCACACGGCATCTTTTAATACAATCGCAACAACGTGTTATATATATATATATATATACCAGCGCCTTTTTATATATATATATATATATAACGTAATTTCAACTCTCAGCATAGTTATACAACGTTTTAACAAACAAACTGCCATGTCCACTTTGACACTGAAGAATCATGTTTAATACATAACTAATGCCATTTCGGGCCCACTTGCCACGCTTTCCGATGCAATAGGATACTCCTCCAGTGATTTCTGATTGCGATTGATCGCAATTGAAAGCTACCTTGCTCCAATGTGATTGATCACCATTCACTGTTCTTTGCCGATGCGATTGGAACTCAAATAATTATTAATCATAGTTTATAAGCCCCATCGGTCCAGGTTTCAACGCCGCAAGTCTTAATATATGTTCCGATTAAATTGCTTTCTTTCCGATGCGATTGACTATCAGTTTCACTATTTTCCTGCGATTGAACTCAGCTGTTGACCATAGTTTATGTTTCCACGGTCCGGCTTCAATCGCAATGGCAAGTCTTTTAATATATGTTTCGATCTAAGGAGCTCTTTTCCATATCGACTCATTGTTCAATGTGATTTTGCCGATGCGATTGAACTCAAATACTTATTAATCATAGTTTGCGTTTCCATCTAGTCCGCCTAACGCAATCGCAAGTCTTTTTAATATATGTTCCGATGGTAGGTTTCTTTCCGATGCGATTGGAAGGATCCCACCTTATGGTTCTTTGGTTCTGCGAATAAAGCGTCCATATATTTTAATATATATATTTAGATTTTAGCGCTTGGGTTAATATTCCTAGAATTTATTTGTATTTATACTTGCTGCCATTACTATCTCGAATTATTGTTATATGTATCCTTCCGCCCGTAAGACTTTCTGGAATAAGGTTTGTATATATATATATATATATATATATATATATATATATATATATATATATATATATATATATATATATATATATATATATATATATATATATATATATCGACCGCTTGGGTTAGCGACTTCTAATACCCCGCTTCCGCTCTACTTGGCTCTACCGATATAATGGCTCAGTCATGCCTCCCCGGGCCTATCCGTCGGCCGACCTCCTCGCTCTACGTCGATAACGGCCGCCCTAGATACTTACCTCTCGCCCGCTCATTGCCATCAATGACAATATTTCCAACATCCACTGCAAATTTCTCTTCATCGCAGGAATTGGGATGGAGATGTGGCCCACGCAATCTTAGTTCTTCAAGATTTCCTTGATACCACTCTTCCATATGAAGAGGCTATCCTGGAAGCTATGACTGGTATAAACAGACCGTGGGATAATTTTATCATCGGTATAAATTTTTACCAGATTTGAGCGAAGTTGAAACAAGTTTTACTAGTCCTTAGTCTTCTAGTCCTGTTCACCCGGTCCTAAACCCTTTAGCACCAGCACAGGTATTTGATGAAGGGAACATGGCTATGATTTCTCCTACTATCTCGGTGAACATTTCCAAAAATCCTAACACTATCAAGAATGTTTTCATCGTAGCCGAATGTTCCCCCGAAGAGATTCAAATTTACACCGATCTCTTCGAGGAGTTTAGGGATGTGTTCGCTTGGTCTTATGAGGAAATTCCTAGTATAGATCCATTCACACCCAGTGAGATCAAGTTGTACGAAATGCTAAGCCCGTGTCGGCCAACCCTAGGAAGGCGACAACTATCAAAGCCGAGGTGGAGAAGCGTTCGTGTAGGATTCATTTTCCTCACCTTTTCGACAGAGTGGGTTTCAACTGGGCCTTGCGGACAAGAAACAAGGGAACAATTAGGAGTTTGCATTGATTTCAGAGACCTAAATAAAGCATGTCCTAAGCAATTACTCCCACACCATTCATAAACATCAAATTATCGATGAGTGTGCGGGCAATGAGATTTTCTCCTTCAAGGACGGTTTTTCAGATATAATCAAATTACTATTTGTCATGAAGATCAAAGATAAGACCGTATTTATTTGTCCTCGGGGTACCTTTTCTTACAAGAAATGCCTTTTGGCCTAAAAAATGCCGGAGCTACTTTTCACGGCCATGTCATATGCCTTCCACGACATCAAACATATTATCGAGGAATACTGGACACGAGCGGCTCGTTCTCGCAAGAGAATCCCATCATCCTTCTCACCTCCTCGCTGGCATTTGAGCGATGTCGATATTACAAGATCTGGTTGAATCCGAACAAGTATGTTTTTGCGGTCACATCCTGTGGGTTATTGGGATTTATTGTGTCTAGGGAAGGGATTCAGGTAGATCCCTTCAAGGTTGAGGCAATAATTCTGTTGTCTCCCCCGTCCTCTATTCGTTAACTTCAAAGTCTACAAGGAAAAGCTAATTTTCTACGGAGATTTATCATAAATTATGCCGAGATTACAAAAGGATTTATGAGATTATTAAAGAAGGGAGTTCCATTTTTTTGGGATGACTTTGCTCAACGCTCATTCGATGCTTTGAAAAAAGCTTTTAACTCTGCTAATATACTAAGTCCACCTGATTATAGCAGGGATTTCCTCTTGTATCTCGCAACAACATAATCTACCATTGGTATGGTTTTGGTTCAGGAGGATGACGCTCTTTTAGAGCATGTTATATACACGGCCGAGGCTTGTGACTGAACTCTGGTATTCTCTGATAGAGAAGCTTGCTTTAGTAGCCGTTCATGCTGTATTGTGGCTCAGACATTATATTCTTCTTCGAAAAAATTATGCTTTGACAGCATTCAATCCATTTCAATTTGTTCTCAGCAGGCGAGTGATTGGGGGAAAATACAATAGATGGATTTTGATTTTGTAGGAATTTGATCTTGAGTTTATGTCTGCCAAGTCCAAGAAATCATTAGTTTTTTCAGAATTAATTTCTGAGTTGCCCTGTGGAGAAGAGATAGTTTATGATGAATCCTTTCTGGATGAACATATTTTTCTCATTTCTTCACAGGATCCTTGGTACGGGGATCTCATAGTATATCTTTAGACTACAAAGTTTCCCTCGACTTTTTCGAAAGATGAGTGCCGTAAGTTACATCACCTAGCTAAAAATTAGTTAATCATTGGTGACACTTTATACCATCACGGGGTCGATACAATTCTTAGACGATGCTTATCTCTCGAAGAAGATGAGGTTGTGTTGAATGATTGCCATAATGGAGCTTGTGGTGGTCATTTATCTCAGCATTTTCACAAAATTTCAAAAATTCGTATGCAAAGATACTTTTGGCCTTCAATTTTCAAATATTGCATGGAGTCGGTCAAACGTTGTCATCCATGTCAAGTGTATACCTCGAAAGATGCTTCTCATTCCGCCCTCCGCTCTTCCGTCATCATCATTTGGCCCCTTTAAAAAGTGGGGTATTTATTATACTACTTGTAACCCACCTTCGCAAAAGGTCATAAGTACATTATTGTAGCAAGAGACTACTTCATGAAGTGGGTTGAGGCTATGCCCATCTTTTGAATGACGTAGACAACAACTCTTTTTCTCTTCAATCAAGTCATTTCTTGTTTTGGTATTCCCAGAGATATTTTCACTGATCATGGCAATCAATTTCAGAACAACACGATGGCTGAATTGGCTCTAAAATTAGGTTTTCTGCAGGAGCATTCATCTCCATATTATCCTCAGGCTAATGGGCAAGTGGAAGCCGTGAAGAAATCATTGAAAACAATTCTTCAATGGACAATTGATAAAGTTTGATCCACCGCACATTATGTCAGATTCCAGACATACCGATGTCGTTGAAAACCGAGAATCGTTTACTCCGTTTCAACTAGCTTATGGGTTGGAATCCATATTTCCCATCAAGTGTCAAATTCCTTCTCTTAATTTAGTTGTAGGGCTTATTCCTGACACTTCTAGCCTCGAAGACCATCTCCTTCATTTGGAACATCTCGATGAGCAGCGTCGAGATGCCGCCATGATGAACGAGGCACATAAGAAGCGGGTAAAAGTTCAAGATTTATAAAGCTGGCCAAACCTAGGGTTTTCCGAAGGAGACCTTGTATTGGTTTATGCCCAGAGAAGGATGCCCTCAAAGGTAAGTTTAAGTCTATGTGGTATTGCTCCTTCATCGTTAAAAAGGTCCCGAAGAAAGGAGCTTATGCCTTGATGATTTTGAGGGAAATGAGGCCGCGGGAGCCTGGAAATGGGCTCTATCCGAAAAGGTATTATGCCTAGCTCGCCTTCCATCTTGCTTTTTGTATATATTTTTGTTTTTTTTTTTTTGTATATATCTGAGTTTTTGGTCTTTGAGGTGATGGTGATGTTTTTAATCTGCTTTGGCAGGTTGTGTTGGATGTCATGAGTCATTTTGCTTTCGGTGATGGTGCTAGTAGAGACACCGAACTCGCTTCCATACTGGGGTACTTCATTATCCATCCGGTCAGTTGTTAGTTTCAAGAGGTGTCTGCATTGGTCCTACTTCAAACAACATAGAAGAATACACTGCAATATTTTATCTACTCTCGGAGGAAATATCTTTGGGTATTGATTCGTTAGAAGTTTTCTTGGACATCCAGCTGGTGGTATCACAGTTGAACAACACATATCGGGTTCGGGAGCCATTTTTTCTCCGATTTTTTTTAGGGTACTTTTGTTACAAAGATAATTTCAATTCATAACATTTATTAATATTCCTCGAGCTGAAAATTGGATGGCAGACTTATCATTAATCAAGCAATTGATTGGCATATTCATCATTCAATACTTTAATCAAATCATCAAATTCACCATACATTTTCATACATTTGATTCATCACATCATATAAATCGATGTATATATATACATAGTTAGAGTGTTCAAAAAATTATACAAAAAAATCTAGAATTTAAAATTTGCAGAAATTAGGGCTTATGTTCTAGGGATTGCCCGGTGATCAAAATATAAGACAAGCCATTCGGTAAACTTATATATCTAATCCTGGTCCTCGCCTAACATTTTTGTTCCTATGTAACACGATAACGTTCACTACATGACAGCACAACCGCACCCAGCCTCGTGGGTACTCCGACTACCCACCGGATACTGCAGGTCCTCTACGCAGAGATAGGCACTTGCGAGTTAAACTCTCCTGCTTCCGAACGGCATGAAGTGTTCCCGCTGTATCTTCAACATCCGCTAGTTCGTGACGCTTATGCCTTTGGGTATCCTGACGAATCGGTCTCATATCTATATCATGGTCATGACATAATTTTGTAATTAATTTAATCCAACTAAAAACATTTTTTTTCATCGTTGCATATATTGAAAAATTCAACCAAAAATCATATAATCAAAAATTGCAGCCTCATCGGACAGACACCATGCTTATCTGTGGAAGGATTGAAGTCTAGATCACCACAAAATCCATCCCAACATACGGATAACTTCACCGCGATAAATTGTTCCTCCCACCATCAAAGAACTCGTCATCCCAAGTGGTTTGGGGGAAATTCACTTCCCCCAAATCTCTTCATCAAGTCGCCCACCGGCTATTCTTGGATCTCTGGGGCTGCTCATGGTTGAGATCACTTTGGGTCGAAGCCCTAGAATCCTCTCAAAGAAGAATGTCAGTAAGATGGTTCCATACCCAAAATTCTTTGTTTTTTCTTTCCGGATAGAGGTTAACCGTTTCTTCATGTTAGTCAGTAGTGTTGTGCACTAGTCAAAGAGGTGAATCAAACATTCGACTACAATGCTCATTTGTGTCCTCGAAGCCTGGTGTAAGGAAGCAGATCCTGCTACCCTGCCAATGGTGAAGAGGAGAATATTCATATAAAGTTCTTTCAAATATTTGATCGCAATCTGAGTTCCTACTTTCTGAGACCCCTCTACGCAATAGACATGGAAATAGTCTTCCACTGTAAGCCCTCCCAACGGCTTTCTATGTAAATCTACCAGATCTCCTCTCCGAGAGAGTCCGGTAATGAAATAAATGTCTTCAACTTCTATGTGTATGGGCATTTGATAAATCATGAAGCAGTCTTCTTTCGGTTCCTAGTGATCCACCAACATTTGGCAACCAGACATTAATTTATATATTTGGCATTTTAAAAAACTTGAGCAAACCACAATTTCGAAGGATATCAAGCAAAGTTTGATTCTCCATCACTTCATTATCGATGGCACTATGTTCACGCTCCCTCTAAGAGATTGGCATCCTGAAAAAATCCATTAAATTCTTCATCAGGTTCATCTTTTGCATTCATGGAGTGTGCATACGCGACTTCCTTCGTATACAGTCACGTATCATACGCAGGTTCGTCCACACGAACCCACGTATGCACAAAGGGTTTAATCAAAACTAATCTTTCCTACGGTCAAAAATCAAAATTTGTATCCTAAATATGAACGAAATTGATGGCAAAGATGGATTTAGAGCTTACCTGGTTGATTCGGTGCAATTTGATGGCTGATTGCTCCTATTTTGAGGAAAGGGGTTTTTTCTCCAGAGCTCCTTTTTTCCACTTCTGCAATGTCACAATGAACCAAATATGAGGTAAAATGAGTATTTATACCCAGAAATTGATTTTTTTTTGCAAAATTCCATTGTGCTTATTTTTAAAATCTGTCTCAAGCTGTATAATCGTGTTTCTTGTAAGTGTTTGGAAAGTTATGTTTTCAGGTACATTTACTGAAGTTGATATTTTTTCCGGTTTTCGAATCCATGATCGCTAACCTGTCATGGTAGGTATATGATTTCAAACTGGCATATAGGTTAAAGAATCCACTTTCCATTGCATTGTACATGCTAGCCTCCATTTTCATCACTTGCCATAGGGTTGATCCCATCATGTCATGAGTACTTAACCCATTTCACTCGTCGATCTTTAATCATGAATTGGTGGCAGAGCCTTCCTTTACATGGGCTTCCTAGTTAGTTCCTCACTAGCGCGTCGCCACGTCGCACTTGTGTTCGGAGTCCTCTTTAATCTCGCCATGATCATGCGCGAGCTTCATTCTTCTTCTTCTTCACTATGATTTTTCTCGCTATTACCTTGTGAGGCTCCTTTGTTGTCGAGTTGTATCAATGCGATTTCATATTGGTTGTTTGTTTATCTTGGCTCCTTTAGCCTATTTCATTTGGACTCAATGTTTAAGCCATATTTTGACCATGACTTCCGTGCAAGTTAACCATGCAAGCACTTAGCTATCAGACACCTTTTACCCATGGATGGAATGCTCCTTTTCAGTATCACTTACTAGTTTCCGCCACCTTACATTGAGCATAGGATTGTTCCTATCCTGAACTAGTATCCGTTTCCCGATACTTGTTCTATCCATTGTACTATAGCATTCTTTTATTCTTTTTCAAATGCTTACTATATGAAAAAGACAAAAAAATCAAATATATCAAAGAGTGGAACGAGATATTACTTCATATTTGATGGCAATTGCAAGTACGGCTTTGTCACCTCTTTGAACAAAGCACATAGAGCTATGTCTTTCCTTCATTTGGGATGGTTTTAGTTTTGACTTAGGAGAAGCCATAACCTTGTTTCATAAGTCAGTTCTCCCCTGAATTGTTATCTCTTCCAATCATATGGAGAGTTTTTTTTTCCTCTTGCATAACAAAACTATACAAAGTTATCATTTGCTGCCATAGTTAACATGAGTCGTGCTTTTTTCAAGGGAAGTTAAACCTGAGTCTGCCTTTATGCGGTGTCTCTTGACTTATTTTTTAGTCGACCTTCCCGCCCACGCATCTTGTTCTATCACGTCGTGGTCCTTATGCTCGTGCCGGCTTGAGAAGGTCTCCATTGGATTCTCTTGTTGGCAAGTTTGTCTCTTATCGTATTACGACAAATTGCTCTAAGAGAAAATCCAGAGCCGCACCCTGCCCTATTTACATCATTGATAGGCACTTTCGTGCTAAAATTTGATCATCATTATGGGTCTTTGATCGAGTGGTTTCCCTTGTACGTACGTCGTCTACATTATCACATTTGGGATTCGTGCGCACCTTGATTTCCATTTGACCCTATCTAAGGATATCTCGCCTCTTTCTCAAATTTCATTATTTTTGATTCAGAGGGTTTCTATCAGGTAAAGAAGCCGCATCTTGTGCATGTCGAAAACATACTTCAGGTTGGTTCATTCACCCCACTTCGTCCAATTCCTTCCAAATCTTGGCCTAGCTGTGTTACACTGCGGCTGAATGATGTGATTAATTCCTTCCTTCCAAAAGAGGATCTTTTCCCTTCCGACGACTCATTCGGGAATAAGGTCTAGAGTCTTTTTTTCAATAATTTAGGGTTTGGTAAAATTACCGCGTTACTCTTCAATTGTCGACAATGAGGATACACTATTGCCTCCTAATTGATAGAATCTTACAATTTTTCGACTTCAACTCATTCATTCACACTTGCTAGATTGTACTGGGGCACATTAGCACTCATTATCATTATCGGTGGGTTGTCTCGTGTTTGTTAACAGTATACATTAATGACCGATAATCAAACGATTTCTCATATGGTCAACTTTAGCTCATTTATTCCCATTGTGTAGAATTGTGCCATGGTGATTGGTGAAGACCTCGGGTTTGCATTAGCATGATTCAGTTCACTTTGACAGTTCATCCAATTTTTTGCCAATGATGCCGTCCACCCTTATATGTTACAGTTTCAGTACAACAACATCTTATATGTTGGCTCCCGATTTGCGTGATCGTACAATGTGTACCACCCCTTATGATTTGGTATCTCGAGTTTCAGTTCTTACTTGTGTGATAATATATCTATTGTATCATCATTGATCAGTCTTCTATATTTGATACTTGGACTTGATTTTGACTTGTACTTTTGGGTAGTGATCAGATGATTCACTATGTACTTTACAGTTCAACTATACTTGTATACATTTTGGATCTGCTCTATACTTCATATGTGGACATGATTTTCTTTCACTGAGCATGGGTATGCCCACCTTAGACATGAGCTATCTCTTTGATCTCTTCCATTGGTTTTTTGGCAGGCTAAAATCTGGTGAAGTCCTCTCGTCCTTGCAAGGTTCTTTCTATGCACATAATGACATTAACAAAATTTTCACCTCATATATTAGGGGGCATCTATTATAGCATCATTTTCCACCTTTATATGCTTGATTATTGACACTTTGGCCTTGGGCACCCTTTCCCCTCAGAATTTGACCATATTCACAAAAAAAAGTATCATAAAACCCATACGCGACCCTGCCCAGAATTTTCCACGTATATACACGAGTCCATTCATAGATATCCGCATATACTGTTTTAATCATTAAAAATATTTATTATTTTATTTATGTGGTTGATGGCTCCCATAATTCAACCAACCCAGCCCGTGGCCTAACTGTTTCCAACTACAGAAACTAATTTGAGGGAGTATAAAATCCACTCATGTGCATGGCCTAAGGGAGAGAGGAAATTATAGATATTATACTCTGTTGGAGCCCTATTTCAAGTCTAATATTCCCGTGCCTCCTGCACTTCCCAGGTATATTCAAGAAACCCTTATTTCCTTGAGATGCTCATCATCATATATGACATATAGTGTGCACACATCTTGGAAGAGTTCTCAAAGTTGCCAGCCGGATACCAGAGGATCGTATGCTGCTCGAAGGTCGTGGAAGGATTCAGGTGATCTATCCACATTTCTATTATTGTACGAGCCATTCATAATAATAAGAACCATCTTGTTCCGGATATTTACGTGTTTATATCTCTTTATATATGTGCAATTATCATTAATTGAATATTTAATATTGTTTTTGTGATATTATGCATGAGTTACACTAACATATAGGAACTATATATGTTGTACAACTAGAGTTTCATGTTCGTTCTTTCTTGATTTTCAAATTACAAAGCACTAGTATTGCTGCCCAGACCGTGGGATCTAAATCAAACGTGGAGTTTAGGTTCAAGAATCCTTTATATCTTAGCGTATAAAAGATAGGTTAGGTGAGTCCTTCTTGAATGGTATTCCCCTGATTTGTGAAGGTTTCCAACCCAAAAACCTTTAGGGTATTATATCCCGAAACACCCCTCAAAAAACTATCTCAGAATTCCTCTTTAAATAATATTTCCTCGGTATGGAACTCCCAGGAAAATAGCTTGAGATGGAGGGGCACAATTTACATCCCATTCAACAACAACGATTATGAAGAAGTTTAGAATGAAACATCGGGTGACATCCCCATATCACGCTAAGGTGAATGGTCAGGGAAAGAGAACGAATAAGGTATTGGAATGTTGGGTATGTGTTACATTCTTTCCACGAATAGCCCCACGCGCTGTACGTTGCGCCGGGCGCAGCAGGGGGTAGGCATCCCCCATTGTTGGGGTCCGGGGCAGCGCCTCGGTGAAATTTTTTTTGGTGTGCGGACCCACTCATAGGCAGACCCACCCATGTTTTGTGCATGAGTTTGCACATGGCTGGGGTGATGGTTGCCCTGGTATTTGTAGATCCAAATAAGGGAACTACGGTTATGTTCTAACTGTACAATGGATTGGGGTTTATGTATGCTATATGTGTTGTAACACTAAAAGAATATAATGAAAATCAAGTTGGTCAGTTCCGATTTGGGATCCAAAATTTTGTTTATCTTTTGTGTTTATGCTCTCGCTTATTGTTTATTTTCATATAAGATTCGTGGTGTAGATAATTGCCTGTGGTTAAAACCTTACATTTGCATCGTAGTTTCTGCTTCAGCTTTGCCATTATATTTTTTGCTCCTGGCCCAGGTAGGACTTGCCTGCGGAGATCTGCGGGATCAGATTTTGCGGTGAAAGATAGAGATCGAGAATAATGGTCGAGTTTGAGTTGTGGAAGCTCAGATGAGGATCGCTGGGTGGATTTAAAGATCAAGATCACAGAGATCCAGTAATAAAACCAAATTGACAATGTCGATGAAGAATGGAAGAAACTGATTGGAAGGCTAAGAGCACATATGGTTGTGTGTCTTAGATTCAGATTGCTGAATGTATCCGGGAAGCATGATGAGAAGAATGTAGGGTAAAACTTGGGACTTTGTACCAATCTAAGTCTCAGTGAATAAGTTGTTCATGGAAAAAGTCAGAGAACGAGGATGAAGGATGAGACTGGCGATGAGCATATGAACGCCTTCAATACCGTGGTAAGTCAACTCTGCCATCCGTTGATATTAAACTTGGGATAGCATATGTATCAGCTTATTAGGCCTTTCCTGTAAGATAGTCTGTTATTGCAGAAGAAAATACAAATACTCAAATTGATATTGTTCCAGCCATTGCCTGAGGAAACGAGGACAGAGAAATATGGAGGGACAATGAGATGCCTTATCTGCATGAGTAGGTCCCAAAATCGCAACAAGAATAAGGTTTCAAGTGGGAGATCCAAATCTAGAGGGAGATCTAAATCTCCCCGGAAAGTTTGTAAAGGTATGCTGGAAATGCTGAAAGGAAGGCACGATAAAGGAGTGCAGATCTAAAGCTCCCGAGAAAGGAAAGGGATCTCGATGAGCTCCTTCAGGAGGCAAAACCACCCCTGGATGAAGGGTGGGGATGTATTTGGCTTCTTTTCAAATACATATGTAGATCATGGATGAAGTGGTCAACACTCAGTATCCTTTCACTTCACTTCCCATCGTGAGTGGTTCGTGAGTATGAGAAATATGATGGTGGTGATGTCTCTCAGGGGATGATAGGAAGGCCAGACCATGACGTGGAAAGATCAAGCCGAAGCCGCAAGGTGGAAGGATTAGAACACTTCCTCGTGTTCCCGTATTCCTCGCATTAGCCGTAAATCTAATTTTTGTAAGCAATATGGATGATGCAGTGTAAAAAATGTTCGAGAAAGATGCCTGCAAGATGGTTTGGGGAGCACTCGGTATTAATGAGGGGAGTTCGGACGGAAACTGCATGCTTATAAGGTAGCACGATTGGAGGGTGTAAATGTGGCTTATGTGGTTCAAAAGTGGAGCGGAAAGCTGAATACGGAGAAAAGACTATGCGTGCATCAAAGGCTTGGACATGTTGAGAGAAGGGCCTTTGGGATACTACATAGAAATGGTATGTATATGTCTAATTGTTCTCTGGATTTAGATTTCGTAATTTATTGTGTATGGGAAGCTAAAATTGGGTGATTCTTCTTGGTGCTAAGAGGGCGAACAAGATATTAGAACTTGTGCACAATGATGTCGACCCGTGGCTGGCCGACGACCGGGAAATTTCGTGTACTATGTTTCATTCATAGATGAATTTCAAGGAATACATGATATATTTCTCTTTTGAGGAAGAAATCAGTCTTTGGACATTTAAAGACTTAAGGCTCTGTGGAAACTGGGATGTGAGATGAAGATAAAGGTTACTGGAGTACGTATAATGGTGGGGAGTTCCTTTAAGAAGAATTTGAAGAGTTCCCAAAGGCGTGTATAGCATAGAAAAAGACTACTCCATACACACCAAGAAAACAGAGTTACAGTAAAGAATGAACAGAATGCTAATGGAAAAGGCAAGAAGGCATACCAAAGGGTACCCCCAAGTTAGGACAAGAATTCGCAGGTAGTGGAGATCGCATGTTACTTAGTTAATAGATCACCTTCATCGTCATTGAGGATAGACTCCATACGAGGTATGGATCGGTAAGAAACCCTCTCTTTCACATCTAAGGGTATTTGGATGATGCAGGTGGTATGTCTCAGTGAGAAAAGGACTAAGTTGGATAACAACTAAAGGTAAAATTTTATTGGGTATAAGGATGGTTTAGCAGCCAAAGCTTTGGAACCTAGAACAAGGAAGGTTGTGTATGTGTTCTAGGATGTGGTGTTTAGAGAGGTGAAAGATGTTGTTGGCTAATATGAATTCCTACTAAAGGAACCTTATAAAGAGATAGGAGCTTCTTTATAAGATGTAAAAGAGGATGAATCAGACTTCTTACAACAAGAAGACTTTAAGAGGAAGAGCTACAACCTAAATGGAGAATATCAACTGTAGCCATAAACTGTAAAGGGATAACATTCATGGTCGTGCCTTTGCCTTAACTAGTAACTAATGACGATCCCAGTAATCCGGGGAGGCAGATTCAGAGATGGAAAACTCCTTTGGAAGGAGGCCATTGATGAAATGGCATCCCTTGCACAAAAAATGAGGCATGATCCGGTGGAGTTGCCGGTCAGAAGAAGCCCATTGGGAGAAAATGTGTTTAAGAAGAATATTTGTTTTAGAAGGCAAGGTGGAGAAATACAAAGTTCTACAGAAGGTTATTCCCAAGTGCGGGGAATTTATTTGGTGATGTTTTTTCTCCCGTTGCCAAAAGTTACTTCTATTAGATTTACTTTATCCTCATATTGCTATGATTGATTTTGAGATAGAACAAATGGATGTGAAGACAACATTTCTTCACGGGGATCTAGAAGAGGAGATCTACATGAAGCAACCTAAAGGCTTTATGGTGAAGGGTAAGAAAGAACTGCATGCAGGGTTAAAGAAGTCTTTGTATGGGTTAAAACAATTACCAAGGATGTGGTATCGAAATTTGATACCTATATATGAGGACTTGGCTTCACCGTAAAGGGGAGGAACACTGTTTATTTTAAATTAATAGGTGACCGTGTTATTTTATTTGGTTTTGTATGTGGATGATATGTTTTTGATTGGAAATGACAAAGAAATTATCCAAGATTTGAAGACCAAACCGTTCTCCAATTTCGACATGAAGGATCTTGTACGTAAACTATATTTTGGGCATGGAAATTAAGAGAGATTGGGCAAAGAGACGCCCCGGTTAAACGAGGAAGAATGTCGAAAATATACTTGTTCAATAAGTGTGATAGTAAACCGTTGAATGTTCCTATTCCTATAGGTAAAGCTATCTACTCGAACAATGTCCCAAGACACA
This sequence comes from Pinus albicaulis, assembly GCA_034641835.2. Taxonomy (NCBI): domain Eukaryota; kingdom Viridiplantae; phylum Streptophyta; class Pinopsida; order Pinales; family Pinaceae; genus Pinus; species Pinus albicaulis. The sequence continues at coordinate 1,971,269,097 of CM076578.1, forward strand.
AGAAGAGGAGTATATGTCTCGTGTTCCATATGCAAGTGTAAAGGTAGCCTCATGTATGCAATGGTCTCAGACTTCAGACCAAACATTGCACATTCAAGTGGGGAGATTAGGCAGGTTTATGTCAAACCCGTGAAAGGAGATTGGACAATGCTGAAACGGGTTTTCAGATATTTATGTGGCACTAGTGATTATGGCTTGTGCTATCAAGGAAGACTCAAGATTTGATAGAAAATGTTGACATTCATGGTTTTGTTGATGCATCAAGTTGAGATCTAGACCAAAGAAGATCTACAAGTGGGTATGTGTTTAGCCTATTTATAAAATGCTTGGATGAATAAAAGATACCAGAGTGGCTCTTCAACTACTGCAGGCGTAATACATATGCCTAATTGCTGCAAGCAAGGAAGAAATTTGGTTGTAGAGATTGTAACTACATGGGGTTGGTACAAAATCTATAAGGATGTATTCGTGATAGCCAAAGTGGAATTTTCTTGGCTAAGAACCCTCATTTCATTCAAAGACAAAGCACATTGATGTTCAATATCACTTTGTTAGAGATATGGTTGAGGCTAAAAGGGTGTTGTCAGAGAGGGATACTGGAAGAATGTTGTGAGTGCATTGACGAAGTTCCGTGACAGAAGTTTTCTTGATGTAGAGAAACAATGGATGTTGAAGAATTTACCCAATGACTAAGCGCTCTCCTTGGAAAGAAATGTATCAAGTGGGAGAATGTTGGGTATGTGTTATATTCTTTCCATGACTAGCCCCACGCGCCGTATGTTGCGCCGGCGCAAAGCAGGGGGCCAAGGGGAGGCGCCCCACCGTTGGGGTCCGGGTAGCGCCCCGACGAAAATTTGTTTGGTGCGGACCCACTCCATAGGCGGACCTACCCATGTTTTGCATGAGCGGTACATGCTCTGGGTATGATGGTTTTCGGCTCCCGGTATTTTGTAGATCCGGTCAAGGGAACTAGGTTATGTCTAATCCAAGGTTAATGGATTGGGGCTTGGTGTATGCTTCGACATGTATATATGTGTTGTAACACTAAAAGGAATATAATGAAAAATCAAGTTGGTCGTCCCGATTTGGGATCCAGGGGAAAATATCTGGTCTATCTGTTTTATGTTTTATGCTCTCGCTATTGTTTATTTTCTGTTATAAGATTCGTGTGTAGATAATTTCTGTTCAGGGTTAAAACCTACATGGAAAATATTCTTACAAAGACGATGGCTAACCATCACCCGAATTGGGTTGAAATTTCCCTGAAGCACTCTGAGAATATAGGACTACATAGTGGAATATAATCAGTTTATCACCATATGAACTATTGTATGGGAAATCCCCATTTTTCCTGATTGAATTCAAGGTCAAAATGCTCAGGATGGATTTTGAACTAGGTTTGGATCTTACTGCAGCCCAAAAACACAAACTGGATTAACTCAATGAGTTAGACGGGACCCGCTTATTAGCAGTACATAACACTTCCACCATCCAACAAAAATGAACCAAGTGGCATGATAAATTTATTAAGAAAAAGGTGTTTTAAAAAGGTGATTGGGCTTTACTTTATGATTCCCAATTCAAGGACTTTAAAGGAAAATTCTACTCAAGATGGATGGGCCCATATAAGGTTGACAAAGTGTTTAACAATGGAATTGTC